>PVKU01010266.1:0-53712 GCA_004027475.1 Anoura caudifer
TAAGTTCTTTAGCTTCTACATTTCCCACACTATTCTTGCCCTCCCCCTGTCTATTTTCTACCCACCGTCTGTGCTACTTGTTCTATGTACCTTGTCCCCCTCTCTCCTCCTCCCACTCCCCTGTTGCTAACCCTCCATGTGATCTCCATTTCTGTGTTTCTGCTCCTGTTGTACTGGTTTGCTTAGTTGGCTTTTGTTTTAGGTGTGGTTAATACCTGTGAGTTTGCTGTCTTTTTACTGTTCATATTTTTTATCTTCTTTTTCTTAGATAAGTCCCTTTAACATTTCATAGAATAAGGGCTTGGTGATGATGAACTCCTTTAACTTAACCTTATCTGAGAAGCACTTTATCTGTCCTTCCATTCTAAATGACAGCTTTGCTGGATAGAGCAATTTTGGATGTAGGTCCTTGACTTTCATGACTTGGAATACTTCTTTCCAGCCCCTTCTTGCCTGTATGGTCTCTTTTGAGAAATCCACTGACAGTCTGATGGGAACTCCTTTGTAGGTGACTCTGCCTTTATCCCTTGCTGCTTCTAGAATTCTCACCTTCATTTTAATCTTGGCTAATGTAATTATGATGTGCCTTGTGTGTTCCTCCTTGGGTCCACCTTCTTTGGGACTCTCTGAGCTTCCTAGACTTCCTGGAAGTCTATTTCCTTTGCCAGATTGGGGAAGTTCTCCTGCATTACTTGTTCAAATAAGTTTTCCACTTGTTGCTCTTCTTCTTCCCCTTCTGGTACCCCTATAATTTGGATATTGGGATGTTTAAAGATGTCCTGGAGGTTCCTAAGCCTCTCCTCATTTTTTTGAATTCTTGTTTCTTCCTTGTTTTCTGTTTGGTTGTTTCTTTCTTCCTTCTGGTCCACTCCATTGATTTGAGTCCCAGTTTTCCTCCCATCTCTGTTGGTTCCCCATGCGTTTTTCTTCACTTCAGGTATTATAACCTTCATTTTTTCATCTAATTTGTGAGCAAAATCAACCAATTCTATGAGCATCCTGATCACCAGGGCTTTGAATTGTGCATCTGATAGGTTGGCTATTTCTTCATCACTTAGATAAATTGGCTCTGGGGCTTTGATTTGTTCTCTGGTTTGAGCCATTTTTGTTTCGGTTTTTGGGGGGGTGGTTTGTGGGTTGTTTTTTTTTTTTGTTTTTTTTTTGTTTTTTTGGTGTGGTTGCGGCTGTTAGGTAGTGAGGAGTGGAGCCTTAGGTGTTCCCCAGGGCGGGGCAGCCCAGTCACTGGGTAGTGACGCTGTATGTGGGGGTGGGGTCTGAGAGGAAACAATGGCGCTTGCCCTGCTCACTCTCGGATTCCAGTCCCTTCTGCTGCTTCCCCTTCACCTGGATTATCTCCGCGCCAATGTGGGACCACCTGGTCAGCCAGCCGCCTTGCACGGCCTCACTGGGTCTGCACAGTTGCCACGCTGTGCCCTGGGTCTGGTAGCCACCGCCTGTGCACCTGGGGGCTGCCAGCCACTGCTGCCTACGTGCCTGGTCCGCACCTCCGCTTTTTCCTGCCGTGACTCCGCCCCTCTTACTGGTGTGTATGAATGGTTGTCGGACTTCCGAACAGCTCAATTTTCTATGAGTTCTGGTTGTTTTCTTGTTTCTAAATCTTTGTTCTCCTTAATTTTGGTTGTGAGAGGAGGCACAGTGTGTCCACCTACGCCTCCATCTTGGCCGAAGTCAAATTTTTCCTGGTTTTGAGGGGATAAATAGATAAAGAGAAAAAAAGGTGGAGAATCTTGAAGAAAGGAAAAAGACTACAGAAATAAGAATCTAGGAATAAAAAAACACTCTGAGCCTTTACATCTTTGACCTCAAAAAATATTGTGGGTTAAGATATTTTGTGATAAACCTTCAATGATAGTTTAGGTTTCATAAAAGATTTTTCTGTTTTGTATCATTTTTTTATGCTGAGAGCACTCCCTGGAACTTTAACTGAGGTCTCAAAATGAGTAGACTGATTTCATTCCCATGAATTCCACATCAGAATAATATATCTATTGTTTCATTTCATAATGTGGCACATGGAAATAAGATGTAACAATGTCTAAAATCTACTGCATTTAAAAGATTAACTTATGTAAATGGAAGTTTTAACTTGTTAAAATGAGTGATAAAAATGGCCTTGACAGTTTAAAAAATAAAAAAAGTAAAGTTCTATATACTAAAACTTGTGGGGTACACCCAAAGTGCACCCAGAGGGAAATTTAAAGCTTTAACTGCATTTATTGGTTAGGAGCAAAAGAAATGGCAAAGGAACAATAAAAAATAGAACATCTAGCAGCTAGGTATTTGAAAATGCTAATAAAGTAAACAAACACAAAGAAGTTACACAAAGAAACTATATTAAGAATGAATAAAAGAAGAAACTCTTAAAATCATGAAACAATAGTATAGTTTACCAACACTTTATGCTTTTATATACTCTATTTTGTTGATTTCCATATATAATACATCCACATGGTTCTAAACTTCAGATACTCCAGCATACATGATAAAAATTGTCCCACCATATCCTCCAACTACAGACATCTCAGTGTTTATCCCAAAGACATCTTGGTGTTTATTATTTACTTGAGAATACTTCCAAAGACATTTATTCACTTACAAATTAATACAAATATGACCCTTCTTACCCCTTCTATCACACAGAGAATAAATTTAACTGGTAAATTTAAAAGATTTTCCCTGACAAAATTTTACAGGTATATGTCAGACACATTCAAGAAACAGATCATTCTTGCTTGTACACATTATTTCAGACAACAGAAAAAGAGGGAAAGTTTCACACAAACACCAGTGTCGGCTGGCCCAGTTAATACCTACTCCACCTTCTTAGAATAGGCAGAAACCTCTAAAACACTGACTTTCCTAGAATCTCTTTTGCTCAGGTTCCAGATGTGTTTGAACACATCTGCTATGCAACTTTACTCGTAAGAAACTTTACATTGAAAGTGAATCAAGTGGGAAGGGAGGCTGGGTGCTGAGCACTTTGCTGCCATAGATTGTAACAAACTCAGTGTAATTCCTGAGTCAGCAGCCAGGCAGAGGTGATGTGTTTCTGGAGCTCGCAACAGAGAAACTTCTGTATCCTGACTGGCAGGTAACTTCCTGATTCAATGGATTCCTGATCGTGGCAGAGATGGTAACTTCTTAATTTGTCAAATTCTTGATTGCCGCACTGGCAGTGTCTATCTTGATGACCCACTTCTGCAATACGGATCGTGCACAGTTCAGAAAAGTCAGACAAAAGTCTCCTTTTCACCCTAGCAGTATGTCTAAGTAAGCCATTTAACATCCTTTAGGACAAATCCCTTTTTTCCCGTCTCCTTGAAATTTTTTATTTCTTTTTTAAAATTATCTTATTGTTGTTCAATTACAGTTGTCTGCATTTACACCCCACCACTACCCCCTACCCCAGCCACAAATCCCTTTTTACTTAGTGTGAAATCTATTGTCCCCAAGTGAACCCTACACAATTTACCTTCAAACTAAAAGTGGAAAAAGACAATACGAAAATAGAAGATGTTATGTGAGTTTCATTTATAAATATAGATGCAAGGTCCTAAATAAAAACTAACAAATCAAATCCAGCACTGAAGAGCTAGAGATAGAGATAGAGGTAGGTTTTATTCCAGAAACTCCAAAAATAGATGAACCTCAGAAAACCAGTTCATGTGATTCACTGAATTAATAGATTAAAAGAATAACATTATTATTGCAATTAAGTGAAAATGCATTAGAAAAAGTCAATACGCATTCTTAATTTTTTAAAAATATCAATCCAAGAACAGAAGAAAATGTGTTTAACTAAAGATCATTTTTTAAAAACCTCCACAAACATCATTAAAGACATAAATCTAGAAATATTCCCTTTAGAATCATAATATACAGATGCCTACTAGAGCCCCTGATTTTCATCAATGTGCTGGAGTTCCCAGACAATGAAATCAGGACACAAAAATAACAATTATAAAAATTATAAGGAAAGAAATTTTTTCTATATTCTTCTTTGCCCTCATTGTGCAGCCACAAGCTTGTTGCCCTTCATAAACAGAATCAATCACCTCTGCCAATACGTGAACCTCTTTTTTTCTTGTTTGTCCTATGGTATGAATTGCCCAAACAGCCAGTTGCATGTAATGATTTTCAATTCAATTAAACTCTACTTTTGTCACCTGGTGGAACCATTTGTTTTACATATTAGGACCTCTAAACCAGTAAAAACTAAACTTTTATGCTCTAAAGACAGAACACAAAAAATTTACAAGTAGGGCATTAAGGTGCAATTCTGTGGCCCACCACTTACAGTCATTGCTCCCCAATACATGCATTCTGGTTATAGGAAAAATGGTACCACATAGGGGTAGCTGGTTCTGAGCATATAATGCATCTTATAAAATGACAGTCTGACCTCTGAAGATACTGCTTTCCCACTAGCACTATAAGTTAATCTTCAGTAGTATATTCTTACAACCTATAAGGCAGGTAAGAAAGGGATAAACTTTCTACCTGCCTTAAAATCAGCTCCTTGAAAACAATGTTGTATGGGATACATTGAGTGTAAATAAGACAGTCAGACACCCCATGCAACAGTGGTGCTGACAAAAACATGGCTGGCAGAGAAATCTAATCTATGTCCTTTCTGGTTATATATGCTCCACCTGTGTACTCTACTCCAGCGTATGGTGCTGTGGCAGAAAGACCCTAGGGGTAGCCCTCAAGAGCCCCACCTCCTGTTATAATCCCCTCCCTGTGCGTGTGGGCAGAACCTGACTTGGTTGTGGTCAATAGACTAAGTGGGAGAGGTAATGGAATGTCATTCCTGTGACTATATTACATCACAAAATATAATAGATATCATTATTGTGGTTATATCATGTTAATAAAAGTCTCCATCTTAACACACTGGAGCTAGAGATTCTCCTTTTGTATAGGACTGGCTACATAATTCGTAGTGCCCAGTACAAAAGCATATGCAGGAGATTTTTTATTCTTAATAATTCAAAAATTATTAAGATAAAAAAAATTGCAGTACATTTACACAATAAAAAGAAGGAAGGAAATCTTCACATTTGCAACAGCATGAATGGACCTGGAGATTATTATGCTAAGTGAAATAAGCCAGCCAGAAAAAGACAAATACCACATGATCACTTATATGTGGAATCTAAAGAACAAAATAAACTGAAGAACAAAATAGAAACAAAGGCATGGACACATGGAACAGACTAACAGATCTCAGAGGGGTGAAGGGGCTGGATGAAAGAAGGTGAAGGGATTAACAAAAGAACATACACGCATAACTCACAGACACAGACAACAGTGTGGTGACAGCCAGAGGAAGGGTTGGTGGGGGCTGAGTGGAGGTGGGCAAAGGGATGGAAAAGGGGGACATCTGCCAAGAGTGTCAAAAATAAAAATAAAGTTATAAAAAAGGAATTTCAAATCAGCTACAAAGAGCATTAAACCAACTGCTTTTGGGTGTGAGGAAGGAACTGGCCATATTTAAGAAAAGTATATGTAAGAAAATGTGGACAGCCTCCAGACAACGGCCAGCAAAACGCTAGGGCCATCAATCATATGACCAACAACTTGAATGAGTTTAGAATTGGATCATTCCCCAGTCGAACCTCCAAATGAGAATGCAATCTGGCCAACACTTTGATTCTGGCCTAACAAGACCTTGAGCAAAGGACTTGGCTTAGCCGTGTGCTGATTTATGACTCGTGGAAAGTGAAATAATTAATGTGTATGGCTTTAAGCTGTTAATTTGTGATTATTTTATGCAACAGAAAAACAAATGGATTGACAACATAAAAGGTTTAGGATAAGTTGCTGCTATTGGCAAGTTAGGCGTCCAGCAATGGTAAACAAATCAGCATTCAGGAGTAAACACTGAGTCCATATACAGCCTCTATTCCTGCAGAATGGCCCTCTTATTCATGAGCCTATTGAAAGAGCAATGATGTGACCGTGGAGAGAATATGACTGACAGTTAAAGGAATTGTTGTTTTCTGCATCTGATTATTAAGAGCCTCTTCTATTAGAAAGGACCTTTCGATGGACATTCATATGGGATGATATTCTCCTGCTCTGAGTCCACTGGAAGAGGTCTACCCATGTATTTCATTTCTCGAGCCCTCTTGTCTCTAAGATTCCAATCTAATCTTCTTTCATCCTGTTCCATTAGCCAATGACCATGAATGAATATGGATTTGTGACTCAGGCCACACCTTGCATGAAACTTGAAAAATATCTGAAATACTTAAAATTCTACTTATGAGGAAGAATGCCTTCTTAGGGTCCTTAAGGGCCAATCCTGACTGAAGTTGTAAGGTGGCAGCAGCTTACCTCCACATGGTACCAGCAACTCATGTAGATTTATTTGTTAACCAGAGTCAAATATTTAGAAAATAAGGAATTCGCCCTGAGGTCCTAAATGAGGTTGAGGGAGAAATAACAATGTAGTAGAAATAGTATGCTCAGAGTGTGAGTCGTGGGCATGTGCAACTTATTTATGTTTCTAGATATTTTCAGAGTTAGTTTGATAAATACTGCTTGCTTGAGGATGGAATGCTGCAGGACATAACCAACTTCTTGGTTATTTTGATTTGATAACATATGGTTAATCATGGGCACCTATCGTCAAGTAGTTACTGGGTCTCACAGTCAGGATTTACTGTCTCCTATTATGATAATCATCCCAATTTGCCTCTTTTGATCAAGGGCTTCTAATTAGCTCCTACCAATCTAAAATCTTCTCATCCTCACTGAAATGCAGGGAGTCCATAAGGTGCTGGCATTCTCCTCCCCAATGAGTTTCTCAAGATTTTAGTAAAGGGGTTGCCTTCTGTACCCACTTGAGGAACATAGTTGAATGAGAAAAGCAGAACACGTACAACAAATTAATCCAGCATTTCTTTTCATTCTTTTCTCTTTTCTTCTTTACGTGTGCCAGTGTTTTTCAATGTGAGCTATTGTCTACATTTATCAACCAACAAAGAAAACAATGAAAACCACTTCCAGATGCTTAAGCTAGTACATTAGAAGTCAAATTCCAATAAGAGTACTCATGTAGGTAAACTCAGTTAAATTTTAAATTATATGCTTCCTTTTTATTGGTCTAGCATGCTCAGATTCCATTATCAAACAAACGAATACATATGATAATGGAATCTGAGCATGGACATATATATAGTTTTAGGACATATATATAGTTTTCAATATATGTCCTAAGTTAAAAATTTGAGAATATCATTCCTTTTTTAAAAACTGTTCAGCCTATTTATAAACAATCACTCCCTGCGCACTCCTGGTACTCATTAATATCAGTCAGCATTTTTAGTGGGAAATAAAAAATAACAAAGTTCATTGGATTTATGCAAAATATGAACTTATTAAAAGAATTTTGCATAACTCATAGAATCATTAGGAAGCCTAGACAATTAGAGAGGGGGCTTTGCTCCAAACATCACACCGTAGAAGTGGTCAAATGAGAAGCCCGCTGTGGCTCCCAGCAACAGTTGCTGCAGCCTGCACTGAAAACACAGCTGGCTCTGTGCACTAAGTGACACCAGGGGATTGATGCCGCTAATGCTACATAATGTAATCTTGTTGCAACGACCTACACAGCTGTCCAGAGTTCCTCTTATCTGACCCACTGGCTCCCCATTCTGAGTACAGAGCCAAGATTATGTGTCCACATCTTAGCTGGAAGGGAATGGGGAAAGCATTTGACATTTTCAGAGCTATAATGGAAAGGAGACTCTGCCTTCAAACATACTTATAAAATAGAAAGTTTTGAAAGCATAGCAAGGCAAATTAGTTAATGAACAGCCATGATGAATGACAAATGCCAACTATGATGAAAGTTGTATGTATACTCTATGATCCACAAATTTGACCTCTAAAATATGTAAAGAAATGGTGCATATGTACAAGACAGGAACAAGTATGCTTTTTGATGTGTTGTATATGATAACAAAAATGTGAAGAGAATTCAAATGCTATTGGTAGAGAATTGGATAAATACATTATGTTATGCTAATATGTCATTTTTAATTTGGGTATTGAGAAGCTATTGTGTCTGATACAATGCTAAGCACTGTGAGCAAAGATTGGGATGAGATGAAGAGAAGGCTACAAATAAAAAATTTTTAAAACACTGCCTGTGAGATGCCCCCTATTGAGCAGAAGGACAGACATATATCAGTAGCCCATATGTAAAGTACCAAAGGCTCGAATGGATCATGTATATGGTGCTATGAGGGTACACTTAGAAGAACGTAACTGCCTGCATTAAAAGAAAAGGCATCACAGAGGAAAAAGATACATATGTAAGTTGGGCCTTAAAGTATACACAAGAGTATTAGCAGGAGAGGTGAATTCCAGACCATGTAAATTTTATTTGTAAAGTTGCTAAAGCTTGTTGTAACACAGTGTTTTACTGAAAAATGCTTTTAGTGTCTGCCATGCCTGATATTAAACAGACAAATGCTGCTCTGTATACACACTATATAGCATGTAAGGAAAACCTCTAGAGGGAAATTTTGTTTCATAAGATCACCTTTGACCTCAAACTAACATAGAACAAAACATAAGCAGATAGAAAAAGAATGTAACACTCCAATTTCTGTCCACTTAGACCTCTAACATCACTATTCTACACTCTTCAAAACATTTTCTAGAAATACAGCAGTCATAATTTTTGGCCAACTGAAGATAAGTAATGTCTCCACAGAAAACCAATCAATAAGAAAATTGATGCCAAAATATTGGACAACCCAGAATAAATGGATAAATTCCTAGAAATACACAACCTGCCAAAACCGAATCATGAAGAAATAGAAAATCTGAACAGAGTAATTACTAATAGGGAGCTTGAATCAGGACTCAAAAACCTTGCAACAAAGAAAAGTCCAGAACCAAATGGTTTCACTGGTGAATTCTACCAAACATTTAAAAAACTAATACCAATCCTTTCTACAGTCTTCAAAAAAAAAACCCAAAAAACCCAGAAAAGGAGGGAACATTTTCATATTCATTTCACAAGGCCAGCGTTACTCTGACACCAAAACCAAACAATGATGCCACACGAAAAGAAAATGACAGGCCAATATCCCTGATGAACATAGATGCAAGAATATTCAACAAAATATTAGCAATTTGAATTCAACAGAACCTTAAAAGAATCATACGTACACCATGGCCGGTTGTAATTTTTTCCTGGGATACAAAGATGGCTCAATATACACGTATGAATCAATATAATATGCCACATTAATAAAATTAAGGATTAGAAATCATCTAATCATCTCATTAGATGCAGAAAAGCTTTCAACAAAGTTCAATATCCACTCTGGATAAAAACTCTCAACAAATTAGGTGCAGAGGGAACGTACCTCAACACAATGAAGACCATAAGACAAGGTACAGCTAACATACTCAATGGTGAAAAGCTAACAGCTTTTTTTCTGAGATCAGGAAAAAGACAAGAATGTCCATTATTGCCTCCTATTTAACATAGTTCTGAAAGCCCTATGTTAGGCATGAAAAAAATGAATAAAAGGCATCAAAATTGAAAAGGAAGAAGCTTTTGCCTCTATTTGCAGATGATATGATACTACATAAAGAAAACAATAAAGATTCCACCAAAAAAACTATTGAAACTAATATACAGATTCAATAGTTGCAAGATACAAAATCAATATACAAAATTCAGTTGCTTTTTATATATTAACAATAAACTATCAGAACAAAAGAATTAAGAAAGCATTCTTAATTACAATGGTATCATAATGAATAAATATCTAAAATAAATTTAAACAGGTTGATGAAAAGATCTATAACTGTAAACTATGAGATTCATAAAATGATCTGAGAACACACAACTAAATGGAAAGATATTTCATATAGATATGTTTTGGAAGAATTCATATTGTTAAAATGTTCCTTCTACTCCAGAAGTCTGTACATTCAATGCAATTCCTATCAAAAATCCAGTGAGATTTTTCATGAAAATAGAAAAACAATCCTAAAATTTGTACAAAAGACCCTGAATAGGAAGGCATCTTTGAGAAAAAAGAACAAAGCTGGAGGCATCACACTTTCCGATTTTAAACTATGTTACAAGCTATGGCATTGGCCGAAACAGACACATAGATCAATGTAATGGAAGAGAGAGCCCGGAAATAAATCCCCGCATACATATAGGGTCATTTCATCTATGACAAAGGAGCCAACAATATACAATGAAGGGGTAGTCTCTTTTGTAAATGGTGTTGGGAAAACTGGAGAGGTACACACCCAAAAGTGAAACTATATCCCTATCTTACAACCATAAACAAAAATTAACTCAAAATGAATAAAAGATTTGAATGTAGGACCTGAAAATCTCAACCTCCCAGATGAAAGCATAGAGCTTAATCTCCTCAACATTGGTTTTAGCGGTATTTTATTTTAATTTTTTATTAAGTATAGTTGGTATACAATGATATATGGGTTAGATTAGATTCAGGTGTGCAGTATAGTGATTCAAAATTTTTATACCTTACAATGTGAGCACCCCACTAATCCCGGTAATTGTCTGTCACAGTGTAAACTATATTGGCTATATTCCCTTGCCCTTTTCACCCATCCCCCACCCCTTCCCTTCTGGTAACCATTGCTTTGATCTCCGTTCCTATGAGTCTGTTTTCATTCTGTTTTATTTTTTTCATTTGTTCTGTTTTTTAGATTCCAGGAATAAGTGAAACCATACAGTGTTTGTCTCTCTCTGTTGAGCTATTTCCCTTAGTATAATACCCTCAAGATCCATTCATGTCGTTGGGGGCAATGATGTTTTTTTTCAAATTTGACACCAATAGTAAAAGCAACAATAGCAAAAATAAACAAGTGAGACTAAATCAAACAAAAAAAGCTTCTGCATAGCAAAAGAAACCACCAACAAAATAGAAAAGCAACCTACAGAATGGGAGAAAATATTTGCAAATCATGTATCTGATAAGGGGCTAATATCCAAATTATATAAAGAACTCATACAATAGAAAAAATCTGACTTTAAAATAGAGGATATGAATAGACATTTTTCCAAAGAAGACATACAAATTGCCAACAGGTACATGAAAATGTGCTTAACATCACTAATCATCATGGAAGTGTGAAGCAAAACAACAATGAGATATGACCTCATGCCTGTTGTAATGGCTCTCACCAAAAAGCCAACAGATAACAAGTGTTAGCAAGGATGTGGAGGGAAAAAAACACTTACCACTGCTGGTAGGAATGTGAACTGGTGTGGTCACTATGGAAAATAGTATGTAGGTTCCTCAAAAAATTAAAAAAACAGAACTACCCCATAATCCAGCAACCTCACTTCTTTGAGTATATTCAAAAGAAGTTAAAACAGGATATTGAAGAGATATATGCACCATCATGTTCATCGCAGCATTATTTACAAAAGGCAAACTATGTAAATATCATGTCTATTAATAAAATTATATATGTGTGTATATAATGTGTATAATATTATTTAGTCATGTGAAAGAAGAAAATCCTGCCATTTGTGATAACATGGATAGAACTTGAAGGCATAATGCTAAGTGAAATGAGCCAGACAGAGAAAGACAAATACTGCATAGTATCAATGATATGTGGAATTTTAAAAAAATTTAAACTCTTGGAAATAGAGAGTAGTAAAGTGGTTTCCAGGAGGTGGGAGATGGGGCAAATGGAGAGAGGTTGGTAAAAGCGTACAAACTTTCAACTAACTATGAGATTAATGAGGTGTCTAATGTAAAACATGGTGACTCTATAACACTGTATTGCATAATTGGAAGTTGCTAAGAGAGTAAAACTGAAATGCTCTCACCAAAAGAATAAACAAACAAATAAACAAACTGATGGATATGGCAATTAAATGAGGGGAATCCTTTCACAATGTATTTGTTTATCAAATCACCATTATGTACACTTTGAGTATAATCTTGTTTGTCCATTGAACCTTAATAAACTAAAATTTTAAAGTAAAAATAAAGTTGTTACTTTTCCACCTTAAGCAATAAAAAACTTTGGAAAATGATGCCATCTAGTGGCATCAAACTTACAAAATGGAGAACAAAACAGTAAATCAGCCAACCAAGTTTCCTAGGAAAAGTTTCCGTAGCAGTTTCAAATAAACAAATATCACGCTGTGCCTCTGTTTTAAGAGAAAGCACTCTGCATTTAGACTGCTGGGATTTTAAGATTTGACTTCATCATTTACTAGCGGAATAACCATAGGCAAGTTGCTCCATCTCTCTGCGGAGTTCACATAAAAATAGCACCTCCTCTCAGAGTTGGTGAGAACTAATGAGAAAATCTATATAAAGTTGTTTAGCACAGAATTTGGCCCATAGAACATATACAATAAAGAGTAATTATTTTATTACTTGATGGGAAAAGTTGCTGCCAGCGAGACCGAAGTTGGAGTATTATATCACTTAAACTATGGCACTTAATTTTGTCAATTCTTGTTACAGTAATTCTTGAAGTAGTAGAAACATGGTAGAGGGATGTGCTTGCTGTCTAGATGGTAGGTATTAATGGCTGGTATTCTCTAATTTTGAAAGATCCCTGAATCAAACTGTGATTGTGATTTACTGTCAAAAGATTTTTAACATACAATCTACCCCTGATTTTGTCTGCTGACAATTCTGCAAGAAAATGTAAGTCTTTCTATTGGAGCATAAATGTAAGTGGAGGAAAGGGAGCTTCACCACTTGGTTAAAAAAATCTTGGTCTTTATAATATGAAATCAGCCCTGTCTGTCTTGAAGGCCGGGATGGAACTGGTCCTCTCTACTTCTGATATCCTTTGAGCTATAGCACTGCTCTGACTTTTATTTTACAGTCCTTGAAGCTTATTTTAACTTGATCTCACCTGTCCAACAAAGTGTAAGTAGTGTGACTTTTTAAGATGTCTGACAAAAATGTGGCCTAAGATCTCCAAGGACATGATGATAAAATGTTAGTCCAATGACAGCACTGTTGAGAATTCGCAGCTGGGCAACCAGCAATAGTCACAGTATTCTTTAGCAGACAGGAATCAGCCTGGGGATAGGGAAGCATGCCACAGGACTCTGTCATGAACACCACGTCTTCAATATGTCTTTATCAACAAGTTGGGTAAATAAAGCATGCTTTGTTTAAGTTGCAGAAAATCCTAGATGGACTGATGCCGTAGGCAGCCCCTAAGATGGTCCCAGTGATTTCTGTCTCCTGGTATTCACACGTTGGTCTAATCCCCTCCCTTGTTTGTGAACAGTCCTAATGACTCACTTGTAATGAATATGATACAGCAAAAGTGATGGGAATCACTTCTGAAATTAGGTTACAAAGAGATTATGGATTTTATTTTGCATGTTCTTTTTTTGCTCTCTCATGGTAACTCGCTGTAATGTAATCTAGTTGTTCTAATGGAGAGGCCCACATGGCAAGGAACGGAGGGACACCTACGGCTAACCGCCAGTGAGGAACCAAAGCCCTCACTCAGTCCAACAGCCCGTGAGGAACTGAATCTGCCAACAACCATACGAGCGAGCTCAGAAGCAGATCCTCTCTCATCCGGGGCTTCCAATGAGACTAGAGCACCTGACGACACCTTTGTTAGAGCCCGCTGAGGGACTTTGAGGCACAGGCACTCAGATATGCCATGCTCTGGATTGCTGGCCCACAGATCATAATGTGAGATAATAATGTTTGATATTGTAAGTCACTGTATTATGGTATAACTTGTTATACAGCAGAGGACAACCACTGCGGTTCATCAGGGTCAACAAACTAGAGCCTGTGGGCCAAATATGGTCTCAGGACTGCCATTGTGTGGCCCATGAGCTTAGAATAGTCTTTACGCTTAAAAGAGTTTTTTGTTTCAAATGAAAAAAAAAAAAAAAGAATATGTAGCAAAGACCCATGGCCCACAAAACCTACAATATTCAGTATCTAGCTTTTCATAGAAAAAGCTTGCCATCCTGCGGTAAATAATATACCCAATAAGAGAATCAAGATTCAAAATTACCTTAACTGATTACAATAAAAAAGTGATGTAAACAAGATAAAATTTGGCAGTCATTAATAAAAAGTTCTGCCTTTAAGTTCAAAAATATAATCTCTAAAATATAGTGTAATGATCATGTGAAAAGGATTAGAGGATTTTAGTGGAATCTAGGCTCACGAAGAGCAAAAATATTATGTGAGTGTTTTAAATAGAGCAAATATAATCCAAGATTGCATTAAAATACAAATCCAGTGTATAGAGAAATATAACCTCAAGACTAATCTATATTAGTCAGACTACATGTGGAGTATTTTTTTTTTAAGAATTTATTCATTTAGAGAGAGTGGAAAGGAGGGAGAAAGAGAGGGGGAGAAACATCAATGTGTGGTTGCCTCTCACATGGCCCCCCAGCAGGGACCTGGCCCGCAACCCAGGCATGTGCCTGGGAATCAAACTGGCTACCCTCTGGTTCACAGCCCGAGCTCAATCCACTGAGCTACACCAGCCAGGGCATATGTGGAGTATTTTAACATGGATCATTTAAAAACTATCTAGAGACAATGGAAAAGACTTCTGCTTATTTCCATGGAAAAGGTTTTAAAATTTATTTCCTTAACTAATTGCAAGATACATTTTAAAATCACATTATAGGTAGAACAACTAGTATACAAATCTATGTATTCTATCTGTATTAATCTCCATGTTTTTATGTGATTCTTCCTTTGATGCCTATTTTTATTTTATAACATATTTATGTTTTTCTTCCTGTATTTTTTCCATATATACCCATAGGGAAGGGAAAGATATCCAAGTTCATATCTGTGTTTGATTATGGAGGTGGGAAACTGTGCATTCAACTGTATTGTGTCCTAAATATCTTTATAACTTCTTGAAATTGTGTCTATCATTGTTTATCTATGTTCACAAGCTGTACACATCTGTGCCTACAAATATATTTCTTCAAAATTTGAGATAAAAGTCACTGCAGAAAAAAATGCATGTACAAACAAAAAGCAGATAATTTTAAACTAACTCTAAGTCCACATTTATGTATGAATGACAAACATAGAAACTGCTAAATGTTTCAACTTATTTGAGTTCAAAGAATTTTTTAATCAAAGTGAATTAAAGGCTTAAATGTAAGACTCAAAACTGTAAAAGTCCTATAAGAAACATAAGGAGCAAAATCTTGGACATTTCTCATAGCAATATTTTTTCCGTTATATCTCCTTTGGAAAGGGAAACAAAAGAAAAATAAACAAATAGAACTACATCAAACTGAAAACCTTTTGCACAGAAAAGGAAACCACCAACAAAATGAAGAAAAAAAAAACCATTCAATGGGAGAACATATTCACCAATGATACATCTGATAAGGGGTGAATATTCAAAATTTATAAAGAATGCATAAAACTCAACACCAAAAAAAGCAAACAATCCAATTTAAAAATAGACAAATGACTTGAAGAGATACCACTTCAAAGAGGACATACAAATGGCAGATAGACACATGAAAAGATGCTCGACATCACTAATCATCAGAGAAATTCAAAAACCACAATGATGCTTCATCTCACACTTGTCAGAATGGCTGTCATCAGTAACCAACAAACAGTAAGTGTTGGCCAGAATGTGCAAATAAGGGAACCCTCATGCACAGTTGGTGGAAATGCAGACTGCTGCAGCCACTGTGGAAAACAGTATGCTGTTTCCTCAAAAAATTGAAAATGTAACTGCCTTATGACCCAGCAATTCCACTTCTGGAAATATATCCAAAGAATCCAAAACACTAATTATTCAAAAGAATATATCCACCCCTATGTTCCTGGTATCATTATTTACAATAGCCAGAATTTAGAAGCCCAAGTCCCCATCAGTAGATGAGTAGATTAAAAAGCTGTAGTACATTAAATACTAATCAGCCATAAAAAAAGGAGGAATCTTTTTGTGACAACATGGATAGACCTAGAGAGTATCATGCTAAGTGAAGTAAACCAGTCAGAGAAAGACAAGTACAATATGACGTTACTTATATGTGGAATCTAATGAACAAAATAAACTAACAAACAAAATAGAAATAGACATAGATATAGAGAACAGACTGACAGTTTCAGAGGGCTCAGAGATTACGGGGCTGAGTGAAAAAAGTGAAGGGATTAAGCAACAACAACAACAAAAAAAACAAAAAACCATAGCCAACAGTATGGTGATTACCAGGGGGTGGGAGGAGGTAGAAGAGGGTAAAAGGAGAGTAAAAGGGGGCTAAATGGTGATGGAAGAGACTTGACTTGGGGTGGGAATACACACAGTACAATATACAGATGATGTATCATAAAATTGTATACCTGAAACCTATATATTTTCAATAACCTATGTCACCCCAGTAAATTCATTTTTTAAAGTATTTTTGAAGACTTTCTAAAGATATGATGTGTCTACCCATAGACTCAACTAACTCCATTCATTCCTTATGTACAAAATCTACTCTCCTCTTGTTTTTCTAGAAAGCTACTGTTACTTATTTACCCTTATAGTTCACAGTTCCTTGTTGTTTGCTGTTATCTCTGAGAAATTGTTCTGAATGGGGTAAGCAGTGGCTGAGTCAGATTCAGCGGCTTCTCCAGCTTTCATGCCAGCAGGGGGAATCAATCAGCAAGAATGGTGATAAAAATAGCCTTTGATGCTAAACCGAGAAAAGCAGAACTCTGGAAACACCAACAAAATCCCTTTGAGAAGAGTATTTCCCTTCAACACAAGAGAGAAGTGACTACTATTTTCATAATCTGAAGGGAGGTGCAGATTTTACTAAACTGACTCAGTAGTGAAAAGACACAAGAGAGATTAAAAAAAGAGAAAAACAAAGGAAAGGAGAAAATTGGAGTGATACCATGTCTGCTCACATTGAACCACTATTTGAATGAGACCACTTAAGTACTCAAGATAAATTTAAATCTGAAACTTATATTTGTGTAATGCTCACAGTTGACCATATATTTTTTATAAATCTTATACTGGTAACCGTCAACAGTAAATTTCATTTAATGTTTAAGTTATATATCATGATCCTCTATAAAAACTTTTGATTGCCAAGGGTATAGAAGGAAATTGCCATTATAATAAGTTTCTTAATTATCAGTGTTCCATAAAAAAATATTTCTTAAAATATCTAATTTGACTACAATAACAACAAGATGAAGAATTGCTTTTAAGTCATTTAATAACTTTGGGGAAAAGAAGAGAAAACCAGGAATAAAGAAAACCAGTAAGTTAACTTGCTTGTTAAAAAGGAAATTACAAACATGTATGACTAGCCTTCTACTTATGTATTTATTACAAAGTAATCAACCAGAGACTATTGAAAGTATTCAACAGGTTTAAAAGATGAGTAAATGCTCAATATTCTTTCACTTGTCTGAGAATTGGAAAACTACATGTCCAGAAAATATCCTTTTTGGTATGAAGTATATGGTTATATGCCCATTGCACCTTAATTTTGAATTTGACTTTTCTTTGTTACTACCACCTATTGGCCATAAGAGATTTTAATACATAGGTCATCTAGAAATGAAAATGTCTCTAGAATTAGCATGGTTTAATATTTATTTTATCATTTAATTATGAAATACACTATTATTTCTATTATTAAATATCATCATTATAAATTGTATATACGTATCATCCAGAACTTTATTTTTCTCCTGATTTTATGAAGTAAACAAACAGAATGGCAATAAAAGAAATATCAGTGATGTGCTCCTCTCACACAGTCACTGTGCAGTTTCCTCTGCTCTCGTATGGTTACCACATGTATGTGTATTTTAAATGGTTGCTTTCAGTGCAGACTAAATGTTATGCTTTAACATTTTCACTTAAAATCATATCAAAACTGTTTTTCTACTTACTACATAGATTCATAATTATTACTGTAATATGTAGATATTCAAAGACTTTGCAAAATGAGATAGGGTATTAAAACCAGAAAAGCCTGCATTTGTGCTGCCTGAATCAGTACCAGAATCACGACCAGAATCAATAAGTAGAGACAAGGATTGAATCCTTACAGGCACCTTATTCAGATGCCAGCGATCTGAGATGACAGTGGGTTATGTATCCTTAAAACCATCTTAACAAACAATATAACAGCAACCAAAGGGGAGGTGGGAGGGGATAATGGAGGGAAGGGTTTTCAGTAACTACTATATAATGCACATGGACACAACATAGGGTTGAACCAAGGGAGGGAGGGGGGTTTGGCTGGGGTAGAGGGGACTAGTGGGGGGAAATGTAGACAACTGTAATTAAATAACAATAAAATAATTTTTTATAAAACCATCTTAACATTTCTTCTCAAGCCAACTTTTTTATAAAGAGAAGGAAAGGGTAGGTAAGGGGTTTGGGAAAAGGTTAATCAGATAGATATGAGTTGCAGTCCAGTGGCAATTTTCCTAGTATTTCTTTATGTACTGATCAGTCATTCTTGATCTGCATCACGGATGTTCCCTCTCTGGAACACTATGACTTAGAGACCATCTCCGTGGATGTACGTGCCCTGGGGCACAAAGGTTGAATTGCTCATCGTATCCTGGAGTCACGTAGGTCATGAATTCCAATTCCTGGAATAATAACTTTCCATGTGTACTAACCACTTAAGTCTATCATATTTTAGCTGTATTTATACAGCTGTATTTATACAGCTAAAATCTTTAACTCTTGAGTTCCTCTATCATTCCCCACTGTTAGTTTTTAATTATCTCATTTCTATGAGATTAGTTTCATATGCAAGTAATCATTTTGCTGTTGAATAAACAGTCCTTCCACAAATTAGAAAGCATCCTGCAGGCAATTTGACATGACTAAAGGTATAAGATACATTGTGGTGTTGTTACAATTTATCTCCACATCTACTGAAAGCATAAAACAATTTTTAGTACAGTTAACAAAAGCTGCTCACTCTCCAGCTGGGGCTACATCCACAATTTTTAAAGAAAACGTCTCCCTGTGCTTTAGAGTTACCTTAGGATCCCAATTATACATATTGGGCATCCAAAAGTCCAGTCACTTTTCTTCTTAGTTGGCTTTCTGGAGATCCTGTCTTCCAAATCTTGAGTAACCCTTTATCTCCAGGCTCAAAGGAATGCAGCAAACCTGTGGGGGAGAGATCTCTAGTACAAGCAAGGTCAGTTCTAACTTAAATGTTGTACATAATTCTTTACCTTCACTTCTTGATCTATGTATGTGTCTCCACCCAAATAGTAGCCTGAAATGGTCACCTATACACAATTTCATAAGGACTCAAGTGAATCCCATTTTGAGGAGCCACCCTATGCCAAGCAGGGCAAGAGGTAAAACTTTATCCTAATGCAGATGAGTTTTTTGACTACAAAAATGTAGTTTGCCTACAAATGTAGCTCGCCTGAAAAATGTAGTTTGGCTACATTTTCCTTCAAGATGTGATTCATCTTGTCTACCTTCCCAGAAACTTGTGGTCTTCGTGCGGTGTGAAGTCTCCACTTGATTCCTAAAAATGTACTAATCTTTCCTGTAAGTTTTGAAACCAAAACAGGTCCATTATTGCTCTACATGTTGCTGGGTAGGCCAAAGGGAGGTATTATTTCCCTCAGTAGGCTTTCATTACCTCAGGGGATTTCTCCGTTCTATAGGATAGGTCTCTACCCATTGTGAAAAGATATCAACAAAGACTAACAAATAGTTTCATCCTTGAAACTTTGGCATCTGGGTAAAGTCTGTTTGCCAGTCCTCACACAGGCACTGCCCTTGGTATCATTTCTCTTCTTTTTTCCCAATGGGACTCTGTCTTAGGATTGTTCTTCTGGCACACATGGCTTCAGAAATTCTGGGACCTGTGAGCCATGGTTTATCATAGGTGGTTCAAAACCCCAGCGCTTAGCATTCTCTAAGTCTGCAGTTGAATAGTCAGGGACTAATTGTGACAAGTCTAGAGCAGGTACCAAAAACATTGTGTTCCTTTAGCAGCCTCTTTCACTTCCTGGCTGGCCAGATTTCTCCTTTAGCCACCCCAGTGTCCTCTTTCTGACACCTGATGCAGGGCATAACTGCCACCCGTAAAGGTACTTCAACTCTAATAACTTAACTTTTCTGCTGTATGCTTAATTTCCTTTTTATTGGAGGTCAGTAGACCTTTTTCCCTTTAGATACACATCCACTCTTTTTTAAACCAATTCTGCTAGAATAAATGCCATCAATTATTTCCACATAGTCATGCACTAGCACAACCAAGTCAGGCTCTGGGACAAGGGAGGTGAGATTTAATTTACTTATAGTTTTGAATTGCTTGGTACCTGCCAATTCTTCCAGCAGTGAGCCACAAATTTCCTTTTTGCTCTAGCAGGTTTAGGGAGTACATAAATGGTGATCGGCTGTCCCAGGGAAAACTTCAGCTTCCTGTAAAAACTTGCAGGTGGCTGCCACAGCTCTCAGGCAGTCTGGACAGTGTGATCTGGTTTCTTTGACAAGTCCAATAGGAGTCTTTTTGCCAGGTTCAAGCAGGAATCCAAGAAATCTTACTGCTCATTGGCCAGTCTGGGCCTTCTGTGCTGAAACTTTATAGCCACAAGATGCCAAGTGGTCCTAGCTATTAGTTAAATGATGCATCTACATATTATAACAAAGTCTCTCCTTCTAGTTTTAGATCTTTTAAGTCCTGGCTCAGGGTCTCCCCCAAAATTATGAGAGTTATTGAACCCTTGAGGTAAGGCTGTCCAGCAGCACTGAATCTTGACCCAAGATTCTGGGTCCTGCCATTAAAAGCAAACAGTGATTGAGAGTCTTGGTCAACTGGAATGCAAAAGAAAGTATGTTTTAAGTCTAATACAGAATCGCAGAGGCTATCCATGCAGAGCAATACACCTCCCCCCCCATCAGAGGGTATATTCTTCTGCACAATGTCATCAGTGTCATTTATGGCCCTTACATCTTGTATTTTATGGGGAGAGGCAGGGCTGAATGAGTCTATATTTCTGAATTGTTGGGCACATTCCTTCCAGGATCTCCTTTTGCAAGAGATACTGTCTCTTACTGGGAGTCCCCGCCTCTCATTCAAAGTCAACTTTAACAGGGGAGGCTTGTTTGCCCTCTCTGGCCTTCAGCAGCCCGCACAAGTGTGTTTACCTAATTCTCAATTTCTTTTCATCAGGGTTTGCTTTTCTTCTTCCCACAGTTTCGTAATGAACTGCTGGGAGTGCTCTGGACGGACCTATAGGTGAAGCTGTTGTTCTTCTGGAGAGGCAGGGATTTGGGCATGGAGTTTTGACAGCAAATCCATTCCCAAAGAGGAAAACCGTATCTCCCACAGCACCTTTAATGACTTTAAGAAAAATTGGTTTTCAGATCTTCCAGAAATTCTAGTATAATTCAGTTAGAGGTCTATTGACCACGGAATATATCATTCTGGTATCAATCAAAAATGTCTACAATTTGTCCCCCCCCCCTTGTTAATTTTACCTGCTGTTCCAGGAGTTACTTGAATAGACTGTGGTAAAGTTTGACTCTCTGGGCCCCATTATTCGTCATCAGAGCTGTTTCTTTTCCCCAGTATAACTCTCAAGCTCTCAGACTCTGTCCTCCTTTTCCCTAACTTGGACACTAATTTTTCCAGTGCTCTTTTCCCTTGCAACATGACTTCCCTGCCCTGGTAGGGGCTTGTCCTTCACTGAATTTAGTTCCCTGATGGATCTGAGATGGAGAGACCTATTCCCCTCCTTCAACTCATCCATTAAGTAAGGAGGAGGATCCCCCAGGGCTGGAGGAACCATGAGAACCCTCACCATGCTCACAACAGCCATCCTGATTTTCCTGGTCCTTCTCTTTTCTGGGCTTCTGCAAATTCCATTTTCCCTGGACCATTAACTTATTTATTTTTAATTCTGCATTAATATTAATAAAAGTCATAAATGCCTATACATAAGGCATTTCATCCCATTTCCCCAATCTTTGACAAAACAACTCTAATTACAGTATGATGTGGTAGTTTGAAGACCCGTTTAGTGGGCAAGGTTTTCCTGAGCCATATTATATATAAGCCAGGCAGTATTACAACAAAGAAACCATTTCCTTAGGTTCATAAGTATAGGTTGACCAATCGGCCAGAATTCATGCCACAGGGCTGTTTCCTGGAACAGAGGCTCTCCTGCCCCTTCTACCAGACAGATCTCTGTAATCACACAAACCAGAAGGCACCTTGATTCCTGACAATCATTCTAAGTCATCACCTGGGACTACAATTCTGCCTGACACAGCTCTGTAATGTCACACAAACCAGAAGGCAACTTAGTTATTGACAGCTATTCCAAATTATAACCTGGGACTGTAATCATGAACCAGAAAGTGCAGCAATTCAATCAAAAGTGAAGGCAAAGGGGAGTGCCAAGAATCAGAAAAGTAGAGTCCCCAAGTGAAATCACTTGGCAGTGGCTAGGGAGTCCCCAAATCTGCACCCTGGGCCCCCCAGTCTAGGCAGCCAATAGGACTCCCTGCCAAATACCCAACTTACTGGAGAGTGCTGAAGGTGTCCCACCAGAGTCACCAGAAAATGAAACCAGAAAAGCCAGCATTTGTGCTGTCACAACCAGAACCAACAAGTAGAGACAAGGTTTGAATCTTTATGGGTGCTTTATTGAGATGCCAGCAATTGGAAAAGATGGTGGGTTGTGTGCACTAAAAGCCATCTTAATATCTCATCTTGAGCCAATCTTTTTATAAAGAGAAGAAAAGAGTAGGTGAAGGGTTTGGAAAAAAGGTGAATTAGCTAAGAGGTTTAGTCTGGTGGTGGCAATTTTCCTAGTAGTTCTTTATCCTTTGAAAAACAATTCGTTATTTGCATCACAAACATTCTCTCCCTGGAATGCTCAGGTACCATCTGGGTCAGTATCACCTGTGGAAGGCCAGCTGACTTAGTCATGTCCACAGGGTGTCACTTACTTGGCAAATTTTTCACTATCCCCTCATTTTATGGATGGGGATACTCAATGTGTTCCCTGTCCTAGAACTAATTGAACTGATCAATTCACTATAACAAACCTCAAAGAGATTGACATATGATGAAACTAAGGTAATAATTCATTAATTTACAATAAGAATAAAGAGATAAGCCTACCTTCCTATATTTGCCAATTATCACATTGCCTCACTCTAGGCAAGCTATGGGTGCTGGTAAATGATAAGGAGGTTGCCAGATTAGAATGCGATAATACAAACAAAAAGCCTCCCTAATGTAATTTGAATGCCTATCCACAGTAGCTTCAACCACTCCTAAACAAGGTGAGGTCCTAATCAGTACTGGATGGGCACACCTGTTTTGTTTTCAAGAATTCTTTTTTTGTTTTTTTTCCATCAGAGAGCCTCCCTATCCTTAATTAACACATTCTTTCATGAAATGTATCAGTGAGTTCATTCTGTTACAGATATTATACTATACAGCTCCGCTTGTTAATATAACAATGGGTTATATTAACCCATTATTAATATAAACCCATATATTAACAATTAACCCATTGTTAATATAACAAGAATGATTTGCACGGCATCGAGGTAACCTGGCAGCCAAGGAGGGTGGGCTGGAATGCGCATGTGTGAACAATTACAACAACGCTGGACTAGTCAGTGGAGGCGGTAGATGCCTTTCAGTGCACATGTGCAGTGTGTAGCTGTTGCATTCAAAATGACCAAGTAGAGCAATGAATCTGTATCAGATTTTTTGTTAAGTTTAGACATTCCTCCACGGAAACTATTCAGATGATTCAGAAGGCCACAGCTATGAGCAACTGGTGATTGGCAGCTTCATCACAACAACACACCCGCTCATGCATCATGTCTCATGCAGTTTTTTCATGAAACATCAAATCACCTAGGTGACTCAGCCCCCCTACTGCCCACCTTTGGCACCCTGTGACTTCTGGCTTTTCCCAAAACTGAAATCATCTCTGAAAGTGAAGAGATTTCAGACCATCAATGAGATTCAGGAAAACACAATGGGGCAGCTGATGGTGATTCCAAACAAAGGATTTTGCAGAGTATTTTGAACAGTGGCAAAGATGCTGGAAGAAATGTTTAAGGTCCCATGGTGCCTATTTTGAAGGGGACTGAGGCATCATTGTCCTCTGTACAATGTTTCTTGTATCTTGTCTCTTTTTCAATAAATGTCTCTATTTTTCATATTACATGGCTGGATATCTTCTGGACAGACCTTGTATGTACTCTTCTGTCCTGATCCATTAAGCTTTAATTTTACTATCTCACTCCTGCAAAAAAAAATAGTTTCTTCTTAAATCTTAGTTATTGATAAACACTTTATTACTGCTCCCATGTACCCCAAATATCTTTTAAAAATGGCAGCATTAAGTTCCCCACCATAATTTATTTAAGCAATTCTCTATCATTGGCCATTTGTAGTTTTCCCTGCCCCACCCTATGAGATCATAAGGCACATATTTTTTCTTGTTTGGAATTTTGCTTTAATATTCATAGAATAAGTGCTAGTGAGTATTAGAGAAACAAAGGGAGAAGATACTATATAACTTTTTATATTTTCTGCCTAATAATTTCACAAAATGGTTTGAGCAATTTATACTGATACCAGAAAAATATAAGTATTTTGAAATAAACTCACCATTAGTCATGTTAATTTCCCTGAAATGTTTAGTATTGGAATAAAAAATATGTTTCTGTTTCTTATTGCATTTTCATTACTACTGAAACTGGTCATTTTCTCATGTCTCATTATTATTTTTTTCTTGTTAAATGAATCAAATTATATTCCTTATTCTTTTTTTGAAAATGTGAAATTTAACTTATCGCTTTGTATAATCACTTTATGTGATGCAGAAGCTAATATTTTCCAAATTCATTGTTTTAATTTAAAAAGTCCAGATATATTCTGTTTTGTAAACCTCTTCAAATTGTGTTCAGGTCCCCTAATATATTTTAAAGTTTCCTTTTTTGATAAAATCTTCCTCATTCACTTCCTTATTGTTTCAAAATACCTGATATGTTATATGTTAAAATAAATAATTGTATAGGGATCCAAGGTAGTGGAGGAGTAAGTGGAAGCTACACTAAACTCCTCCCAGGACCAATCTGGAATTACAACTAAACTGAAGAGAAATCATTCAAAATAACCAACTGAACAATAGCTGGAGAGAAGCCTTATAACCACAGACAGACAGAAGAAACCACTTCACCACAATGTGACTGGTAGAGAGTATGAAGGAGATATGAGAGGGCTGGCTTGGCTCCCACAGGGGGCAGCTGAAGTGCTGGAGGGATAGTTCAGTGGCCAGAGGATTCCCCCTGATAATTGTGGTGTCTAAACCCAAAGCTGGGCTCCACAACTTACAGCACCAGAGCCAGAAAGGAACCCAGATAACATCCAGCTGTGAAAAGCAGCAGAGTTTCTGTCTGCCAGGGACAGATAGCTAGAGATGCAGAGAGCCTCTTAAAGGGCCAAAGCATAAAATTTCATTTACAGCCACTACCCTGGGAGCCAGCAAAGGGAGGGCAGAGTGGACTAGAGACACTTGAGGAGAGTCTGGGGTTGGTGACTCCAGGGAGAAAACTGAAGGAACAGCCACCAGGATCCCTGTGCTGAGTCATCACTCATACTGCAGGAGATATTACTCTCTGGCAGATCACACTTCTCTGAATGGCATCAATAGAGGAAACCATACCCCCATCTGCAGGAATTTATTCTGTAGGGTTGCACTCTGCCCAACCCTGTGGTGCTTAAGCCAGGCTGCTGATTATAGCTGGATTAGATTAACAATTGAGCAGTTTAATGACTAATCAGCTTAACAACTAAGGCAGAAAATACAAAAGAATACACATACTTTTCAAGTGCACATGGAACATTTTCTAGAATAGATCCCATGTTGGGACACAAAACAAATCTCAAGAAATTTAAGAAGATTGAAATCCTACCAAGCATCTTCTCTAACCACAATGGTATAAAACTAGAAATCAATCACAAGAAGAACACTGAAGTACATGCAAAGACATGGAAGCTAAATGACATGTTATTAAACAATGAATGGGTTAACAGTGAGATCAAGGAAGAAATCAAAAGATAACTTGCAACAAATAAAAATGAGGACACAACAATCCAAAATCTGTGGGACACTGGGAAAGCAATCCTAAGAGATAAATTCATAGTATCACAGACATAACTCAAAGAAAGAAAGAAAGAAAGAAAGAAAGAAAGAAAGAAAGAAAGAAAGAAAGAAAGAGCTCAAATAAACAAATTAACTTCACACTTAAAGGAACTTGAAAAACATACAAAGCCCAAAATGAGTAGAAGGAAGGAAATAATAAAGATTAGAGCAGAAATAGATGAAATAGAATCTAAAACATCAATACAAAAGATCAGTGAATCCAAGAGCTAGTTCTTTGAAAAGATAAACAAGATTGACAGACCTTTAACCAGGCTCATCAAGAAAAAAGAGAAAGAACCCAAATGAATAAAATCAGAAGTAAAAGAGTAGAAATAATGACTGACACCAAAGAAATACAAAGGGTTGTAAGAAAATATTATACACAATTATATGCCAGCAAACTGGACAATGTGAAAGAAATGGATAAATTCCTAGAAACATACAGTCTCCCAAAAATAAATAAGGGAGAATAAGAGAATCTGGATAGGCAGATTACACCTAATGAAATTGAAGTAGTAATAAAAATTTTTAAAAAATTTAAAAAAATTCCCAACAAACAAAAGCCCTGGACCAGATGGCATCACAGATGAATTTTACCAAACATTTTGAGAAATAGTAATGCCTCTCCTTCTCAAGCTATTTCATAAAATTCAAGAGGAGGGAAGGCTCCCAAACTCATTTTATGAGGTCAACATTATCCTAATTAAAAAAACAGATAAAGATACTACAAAGAAAGAAAATTATAGGGCAATACCCCTGATTAACATAGATGCTAAAATCCTCAACAAAACATTAGCAAACTGAGTATAGCAATGCATACACCAAGCATACATCAAATGCATACAACAATGCATACATCAAAAATGTCATACACCATGATCAAGTGGGACTTATTCTGGGAATGCAAGGTTAGTACAGCATTCACAAATCAATAAATGTGATTTACCACACAAAGAAAATGAAGGATAGAAACCACATAATCATATCAATAGATGCAGAAAAAGCCTTTGATACAAACCAGCACCCACTTGTGAACAAAACTCTCAGCAAAATAGGAATAGAGGGAACATATCTAAACATAATAAAGGCCACATATGACAAACCAACTGCCAGCATCATACTCAATGGGCAAAAACTACAAGGTTTCCCCTTAAGATTGGGAACAAGACAGGGATATCTACTTTCACCTCTCTCTTTCAACATAGTGCTAGAAGTCCTAGCCACAGCAATCAGACAAGAGAAAGAAATAAAAGGCATCCATGTTGGAAAGGAAGAAGTAAAACTTTCTTTATTTGTATACAACATGATAGTCTACATAGAGAACCCCAAAGATTCCACCAAGAAACTACTAGATCCGATAAATGAATTCAACAAAGTAGCAGGATACATAATTAATATCCAGAAATCAGTTGCATTTGTATGTGCCAATAACCAACTAACAGAAAGCAAAATTTTTTTTAAAAATCCAAGACTTCCGGCCAAGATGGAGGCATAGCTGGACACACTGTGCCTCCTCTCACAACCAAGATTAAGGACAACAAAAATATAGAACCAAAAAAAAAAAAAAACAGGACAGAGAGAAAAATTGAATTATACAGAAGCCGGACAATGATTCACCCAGACTGGTAAGAGGGGCAGAGTCAGCAGCTGCCAGAGTCAGGTCATGGCAGAATAAGACAGTGGCTGATGGTCCCGGGCACCCAGTCACCCCAGGCGCACAGGCAGCAGTTGCCATATGCGAGGAGGCCAAGCAGGGCACACAAGGCAGCAGACTGCAGACACACATTTGTGCATGGATAAACCAGGCGAAAACAGGCAGCAAGACAGACTGTGTAACACAGGGCCCCAGCACCAGGAAGTGAAGCCTAAAAGCACCCATTGAAAACACTTGTAGGGTCTGAGGTGCTGGGAGGGAGTCCCAGCCTCACAGGAGAGTTTGTTGAGACCCATGGGGTTCTGGAGCATGCATAGGCCCACCCACCCGGAAATCAGCACCAGAGGGGTCCAGTTTGCTTGGGGGAAGTGGCGGAAGTGACTGAAATCTGGCAGATAGTGAAGCAAGTGCCATTGTTCCCTCTCAGACCCCGCCCCCACATTCAGCATCACAACCCAGTGACTGGGCTGCCCCACCCTGGTGAACACCTAAGGCTCCACCTCTCACTATGTAACAGCCTCGACCAGACTCGGAAAAAAAAAAAGCACAACAACCAAGGATGGCTCAAAAGGGAGAACAGACTGGAGCCCTAGAGCTAATTCATCTGAGCGACCAGGAGGTGGCCAACCTATCAGATGCAGAGCTCAAAGCACTGGTAGCCAACCTATCAGAAGCACAGTTCAAAGCACTGGTGAAGCTCACAGAATTGCTTGATTTTGGTTGCAAATTAGATGAACAAATGAAGACTACAATAAGTGAAATGAAGAAAAACACACAGGGAACCAATAGTGATGGGAGGAAAACTGGGACTCAAATCAATGGAGTAGACCAGAAGGAAGAAATAAACATCCAATCAGGAAAAAAGGAAGAAACAAGAATTCAAAAAAATGAGGAGAGGCTTAGGAACCTCCAGGACATCTTTAAACATCCCAACATCCAAATTATAGGAGTACCAGAAGGGGAAGAGAAAGAGTAACAAGTGGAAAACTTATTTGAACAAATAATAAAGGAGAACTTCCCCAATCTGGCAAAGGACATAGACTTCCAGGAAATCCAGGAAGCTCAGAGAGTCCCAAAGAAGTTGGACCCAAGGAGGAACACACCAAGGCACATCATAATTAGCCAAGATTAAAATGAAGGTGAGAATTCTAGAAGCAGCAAGGGATAAAGGCAGAGTCACCTACAAAGGAGTTCCCATCAGACTGTCAGTGGATTTCTCAAAAGAGACCTTACAGGCAAGAAGGGACTGGAAAGAAGTGTCCCAAGTCATGAAACGAAAGGACCTACATCCAAGATTGCTCTATCCAGTGAAGCTGTCATTTAGAATGGAAGGGAAGATAAAGTGCATCTCTGATAAGGTAAAGTTAAAGGAGTTCATCATCACCAAGCCCTTATTCTATGAAATGTTAAAGGGACTTATCTAAGAAAAAGAAGATAAAAAAATAGGACAGTAAAAAGACAGCAAACTCACAGTTATTAACAACCATACCTAAAACAAAAGCAGACTAAGCAAACAGCTAGACCAGGAGCAGGAACACAGAAATGGAGATCACATGGAGGGTTAGCAACAGGGGAGTGGGAGGAGGAGAGAGGGAGAAAAGGTACAGAGAATAAGTAGCATAGACGATGGGTAGAAAATAGACAGGGGGAGTGCAAGAATAGTGTGGGAAAAGTAGAAGCTAAAGAACTTGTGAAACATAGACATGAACTAAAGGGGGGAATGTGAGTGGGAGAGGGTGTGCAGGGTGGAGGGGAATGATGTGGGAGAAATGGGACAACTGTAATAGCATAATCAATAAAATATAATTTAAAAAATCCTATTCACAATCACTTAAAAAGAATAAAATGCCTAGAATAAACCTAAACAAAGATGTAAAAGACCTGTACTCAGAAAATTATAAGACGTAGAAAGAAATTGAAGAAAATACAAATAAGTGGAAACACATACCATGTTCATGGATAGAAAGAATTAGCATCATTAAAATGTCCATACTACCCAAAGCAATTTACAGATTCAATGCAATTCCTATCCAGATTTCAATGATATACTTCACAGAACTAGAACAAATATTTCAAAAATTTATATGGAACCCCAAAATGCCCCACATAGCAACAGTGATCCTGGGTAAAAAAGAACACAGTTGGAGGAATCACCCTACCTGATATCAAATTACATTATCAGGCTACCATTTAAAAAAAAAAAAAAAGTCAAGTACTGGCATAAAAACAGACACATAGAACAATAGAACAGAATAGGGAGAGCCCAGAAGTAAACCCACACCTTTATAGTCAATTCATATTTGACAGAGGAAAGAAGCACATACAATGAGCTAAAGATAGTTTATTCAATAAATGATGTTGGGAAAGTTGGAGAGATGCATGCAAAAAGAAACTAGACCACCCTCTTACACCACACACAAGAATAAATTCAAAATTAATGAAAGACTTAAATGTTAGACCAGAAACTATTAAAATCCTAGAAAAAAACATAGGCAGCAAAATCTCAGACATTGCTTATAACAATTTTTTGTTGGATATATCTCCCTAGGCAAAGGAAAAAAATAAACAAGTAGGACTACATCAAACTAAAAAGTGTTTGCACAGCAAAGGAAATCATTCAAAAAATAATAAAAAGAAAACCCACAGAATGAAAGAACATATTTGCCAATACATCTGATAAGAGGTTAATAGCCAAAATTTATAAAGTACTTAAAAAACGCAACACCAAAAAAAACAAACAACCCAATCAGAAAATGGACAAAAGACCTGAATTGCTCCAAAGAGGACATACAGATGGCCAATAGACATATGAAAAGATGCTCAATGTCACTAATCATCAGAGAAATAAATTAAAACCACAATGAGAAACCATCTCACACCTGTCATCAATAAATCAACAAACAACAAGTGATGTTGAGAATGTGGAGAAAGGAGAACTCTTTTGTATTGTTGGTGGGAATGCAGACTGGTGCAGCCACCATGGAAAACAGTATGGATATACATCAAAAAATTAAAAATGTATCTGCTTTTTGACCCAGTGATCCCACTTCTGGGAATATATTCAAAGGAACCCAAAACACTAATTTGAAAGAACAGCCTATGTTCATTGCCATGTTATTTACAATCACCAAGATATGGGAGCAGCCCAAGTGATGATCAATAGATGTGTGATAAATAAAAGAAGTATGAGACATTTACATATTGGAATTCTATTCAGACATTTTTTTTTAAAAAGAATTTTTTACCTTTTGCAACAGTATGGATGGACTTGGAGAACATGCTAAGTGAAATAAGCCTGTCAAGGAAAGAAAAATATCATACAATTTCACTAATATGTGGAATCTAATGAACAAACTAAACTAGCAAGCAAAACAGAGACAGACTCAAAGATGGAAAGCAGATGACAGCTAGTGGGAGGAGGTGGAGGAACAGGGTGGAGGGATCGAGCAAAAAGCAAAATGGACTCATGGGCATGACAACAGTGTTGTGATTGCTGGGGGTGGAGAGATACAAGGGGACTAAGTGGCAATAGAAAAAATACAACAAATATAAAATCAAAAACATTAAAATAAAAATTTTAAAAAGAAAAGAAACAAAAATGTGGTTATGCTTTAAAGAGAAAAAAAAAGAGTTTTTCTCTCCAGTATTGCTCAATAGATTCATCAACCATAATTTATTTTTCATTATATTTTATTGATTATGCTATACAGTTCTCTTGATCTTCCTCCTTTGCCTCCCTCCACTCCCTCCAGCACCCCCCACCCACTCCCTCAGGCAATCCCCCACCATTGTTCATGTCCGTGGGTCATGCATATAATTTCTTTGGCTACTCCATTTCCTATACAGCACTTTACATCCCCGTGGCTATTCTATAACTACCTATCTGTACTTAATCCCCTTGCCTCTTCACCCATTCCCCCACATGCCCCTCCCATCTGGCAACCATCAAAACGCTCTCTGTATCCATGATTCTGTCTCTGTTCTTTTTTGCTTAGTTTGTTTTTTAGATTCAATCATTGATAGATATGTATTTTTGCCATTTTACTGTTCACAGTTTTAATATTCTTTTTCTTAAATAAGTCCCTTGAACATTTCATATTATAATGTTTTGGTGATGATGAACCCTTTTTGTTTTTTCTTGTCTGGGAAGTGGTTTATCTGCCCTTTGATTTTAAATGATAACTTTGCATGGTAGCGCAATCTTGGCTGTAGGTCCCTGCTTTTCATGACTTTGAATATTTCTTGCCAATCCCTTCTAGCCTGCAATGTTTCTTTTGAGAAATTAGTTGACAATGTTATGGGAACTCCCTTGTAGTTAATTAACTTCTTTCGTTGCTTTTAAGATTCTCTCTTTATTTTTAGCCTTTGGCATTTAAATTATGACATGTCTTGGAGTGGACCTATTTGCATCCATCTTATTTGGAACTCTGTGCTTCCTGGACTGCTTGTCTATTTTCTTCACCCAATTAGGGAATTTTTTTTCGTTATTTTTTCAAATAGATTTCCAACTTCCTCCTCTCTCTCTTCTCCATCTGGCATCCTTATGATGCGAAAGTTGGACCTCTTGAAGTTATTCCAGAGACTGCTTATACTACCCTCACTTTTTTTGGATCCTTTTTAATTCTTATTCTAATTGGTTGTTTTTTTTCTTCCTTACATTCCAAGTCATTGATTTGATTCTTGGCTTCATCCACTCTACTGTTGTTTCCTACAAATTTGGCTTTATTTCAATTAGTGTATTCTTCATTTCTGACTGGATCTTTCTTCTGCTACTGAGGTTCTCACAAAGTTCCTTGAGCATCCTGGTAACCAGTGTTTTGAACTCTACATCTGACAAATTGCTTATCTCCATTTCATTTAGCTTTTTCCTACAGCTTTGATTTGTTCTTTCATTTGGGCCATGTTTCTTTGTCTCCTTGTTTTGGCAGCCTCCCTGTGTTTGTTTCTACATATTAGGAGGAATTCTATGACTCTGTCTTGGAGGCATGGCCTAATGTAGTAGGTGTCCTGTAGGGTCCTATGGCACAGACTCCCCTACCCTACTCAGCACCCTTTATGTGGGCTGAGTACACCTTCTGTTTGTAGTTGAGTCTTTGTTGCTGTTGTCAGATCAATGGAAGGGATGTGCCCACTCCAGTCAGCTGCAAAGCCTGGTTGTGACCACTGACCACCAACCCCCATCCTCCGTAGAGTGGAGGATTGGCTCTGCAGGGGCAGGCAGGTTGATGATGCTTCAATCTTATCTGCAGTTGTCCACTGGGTGCACTGGCCCTGGAGTTTACTGGGTGTTGCAGGCAAAGGTCAGCCCCTACCTGTGGTTTGCCTGGGGCCACCCTGCCAGAGCTATAAGAGATGGCTGCTACTTGTGCAGTGCTTGGAGATTCCCAGGCACAGCCAAGCTGTGAATCTAGATTGGCTGTTGCTAGTTCGGGGCCTGGAGCTCACTAAGGCTAACTGTTGTTTTTTTGATAGGATTTAGGAAGTTGTGCAGTATAAGCCAAGACCAACCATTCATATGGAAAAGCAGCTTGGGTGGACCTGTAAATTGGGCAGGGCAGAGTCTCCAGAGAACTCCAAGGTGGATCACACAGTGTTAGCCAGGTTGATGGAGTCTCAGATATGGCACCAACTTGCTGCGTCTGTGGCTCTGTTGGGGGAGGGTTTAGAAAAGGGACAATGGCCTCTGCTCACTTTGATGCCAGACACTTCAGTTCTTCCCTGTATGCCCCTGGTGCCTTTCAAGCTGCTACCCCGGTGCTGGAGCTCAGAGGGAGTGAGTTCTGAGTAGGTGAGTCCATGTGTGGGTTCTTTAAGAGGCACTGCTTCGGGCTCCAGAATTTTCTTCCACCAACTCACTACCCACTGGTTTTTGCAGCCAAAAACTGTGGGGACTTATCTTCCTGGCACTGGAACCGTGGCCTGGGGGGCCTGGTGTGGGGCTGGGACTCCTCACTCCTGAGATATCCCTCCTGAATTTGTCTCCACCAATGTGGGTGTGGGGCCAGCCCATTCCAGCATCTGCACCCCCCCTCTATCCACCAATCTTAACAATGAATAAATTCCTACAGCCTCACATCCACCATGCACTACACAGAGGTGCCCCGAGAGAAGCAGCTCAGTTGCAAATCAATGACAAAAATCAGAATTACTTCCTTTGTGAATTTTGATTGGGGCTCATATTCAAAACTCTTGTCTGTTTTCTCTGTTCAGTATGTTTTAATATGTAAGACCCACCTCCCACAACTGAAGTATCACAGGCCTCAATTTGAGCTGTCCCAGAGAATTACTGCCTTTTTTTGTAGTGCTCTCCATAAAGGGATTTACAGATGCTCCTCAATTTATAATGCAGTTACATCCTGATAAACCCATCATAAGTTGAAAATATCCTAAGTCAAAAAGGCTTCTAATGCACCTAATCTCATAAACATCACAGCTTAGCCCAGCCTACCAGAAATGTGCTCAGAACACAAGAACCAAAATACACTGGCAACATGGTACACCGTGTAGCATAGGTTGTTCACCCTCACAACCATGTGGCTGAGTGGGGCTGCAACCATGTGGCTGAGAGGCACTGGCTGACACTGCCCAGCATCATGAAAGAGTATTGTACCACACATATTGTCATCTCCAGAAATTATCTAAATTCAAAATTTGAAGTACATTTTCTACTGAATGCTGTCACTTTTGCACCATTCCCAGTCAAAAAATTATTTGTCAAACCATCATAAATCATGAACCATCTTTATTTACATTGGGTCTTCCTGTCCTTTTTCTGACTACATATCATATTATATCATATTTACTATATCATCTTATATGTTACATTATATTTTCCTCACTTAATTCTTTTGCATTTTGATTTGCATCTCCATAGTCTAAGGGTATGCTAAATCTAATAATTATACATATTAAAATAGGTTAAAAATAATATTTTTCAAAGTATAATAAATTATTTCTGTTACATACACTAGCTATCAAACTCTTCAAAAAGAAAAATTAAGGAAAGGAGAGAAGAAGAGATGAAGCAAGAGAGAATGAGAACTTACAATTATAGTCATGTAGCTTTTTTGTAGCATAGAAATGAAAACAAAAACTATATTTTTTATATTATTTGTAAATGACTGCTATTTTTAATTCCAAGATACAGGCTCTCTACCATTCCTGAGAATAAATACTATCCTAAGCTTCAGTCACACTTAGACATTCAGTAAGGTATGATTTTGTTTATCTTCCACCCTTTGTGTTCCCAAATTCTAAAAACAGGAATGTAGAGATTTAGATATATACTGCTCAGGGCAACAAAGAGAGCCTCTCAACTATGCAGACAAGTCTTTTCCTGTTAGGCTGGTCTCCTCTGTTTCACTGAAACTTTTATGTGTGTTTCTAAACTGTCACAATGTTCATCAGTAATGTATCAGAAAATGAAAAGTAAAAAAAAAAAAAAATGTGCAGAAGACCCTGGATTAATAGCTCTAAAATAATTAAGGCACTATGAGGTGGCGAAAACTAGCATTTACAAGAGGAAGATATTGTTACAATTCCTCACTCTTAGTGTAATATGAGTAGGGGAAAAAGTCAAATATTAAGATGCTTACACAACTCCTTGCTTAGCCCCATGACTGCATTTAAATGATCCCTGGTATTCACCCAATGTATTCAAATCACTTTGAAGGACAATGATTTTTAAATCTACCACCCTCAACAAACATATTTGAAAGTGGATTAGCATTTAAGAGATTAACAACAATGTTTTCAGTTAAGACTTTAACTGAGCCAATAGGTGGTTCAGTTTGCAACAAAAATTATTATTTGTCATTTGAATATGGAGCCAACCAAAAGTATTGAAAGTTGTAGACTGTCACAATTGATTTATTATTATTAATTTTTAATTTTACTTTTTAATTACAGTTTACATTCAATATTATTTTTAGTTTTCTTTGTTGATTTTAATATATTGGGTTTAACATTAACCCTAAAACCCTAATTGAAAAAAAAAGTTTTTTAAAAAAGAATATGGTAAGGATATCTAACTTAAATTTTCAAAATGATAATGTTGGCCCCTAAATATCCTAGGAAGAAAGTGATTTTTAAAAATCTATTTATATTTTTAAAATATAAAATCTTAATAATCATGCCATAAATTATATGAAAATAATTTCTGCTTCTTCTTTATATGTTTATGACCTTCAGTTAAAGAAAACAGAAATTTCAGCCTTTAGATTTTATGTACTGTTGATTCTTTCTATTAATGTTTCATCATACCCATTTTTACATGTTCTAACTTCTAGCTAAAGGTTCAAGTAGAAGGCACAGAGAAGTCGTACAAACTGTTGCCAATATAATCAATCTCCTTTGAAAAAGTATTTTCAACGATGAGTCCCTATTCAAACCACCACCAATCTAATGTACTTCTCACGTGCTAGAGTTTCCATAATCTGAACCTAACTTTCCTACTTTATTCCCTATAGGGCTGAGCGCTCTTCCTCTCCTCTGGTTGGGCCTATTAAATTCATTGGTTCAATAAATATGTGTTGAGTGCTACTACACAACAGGCACCAAATCACAGTGTAATGGTGGCACAGCTCCAGAATCAGACAGAGCAAGTTAAAATATAGACTAAAATCCCATTATTGTGAGGCTCCTTAACCTCCATGTGTCTCTGCTTTCTATCTGTCAAAAAGAAGTAAAGTAGTATAAGTTTATTGTAAAAATTAAAGGAAATAATATATGTCAAGTGCACAGAACAGTTCCTAGCAAATAGTAAGCCTTCAAGAAATGTTAGTTGTTACTAGAGAGCATATAGTGTTTAAGAAAAAAAAAAAAAACAATATTGGGTAAGTGTGATTCCAAGGGAAGTAAGGGTTTTATGGCAGGGCCAAATGAGGAATGGCTGCCCAGGGAGAGTGACATTGAAGCTGGATCCTGAAATAAACTGCAGTCAGCTTGATGATAGGTAAAAGGAGTGGTCTAGGCAAGGAGAGTTTTTTGTGAAAAGGCCCAGTAATGAATTAACATGGTACTTTGGAGAACCTGAATGAAATTCAGTAGGGCTGAAGAATGAGAGATGAGTCCAGAGGAATGGTGTAGGATTCAGGTCAAAAGATTCTGTAAGAGAATTTCAACTTTACCCAAAAAATAATGAGAAGCAATTTGGGGATTTTAAGAAAAAAGACAATTGACCATATTTGGGTTTGCAAATTAAGGACTGCAGGGTGGAAGATAAATTGGAGGAGATAGGAAAGAATAGGATTATCTCTTGTACCCTACGATTACGACATGCTTTACTATATTTCAATGACCATATCAATACCATAGTAACTCGAAAGGCTTTCTTTACTGCTTGAGCTCTCATTGAGCACTTCCTTCCTTTTACATTCCAATAGAATTTTTTTATTCTAACAATATACCTTTAATCTATAACCTCATCACAATGCCAGTATCTGAAGAGAGGAATACTAGTCATCTGTCTTCCCAAGCACAACTCCAAGAAAAACTCACACAGTATACAGGCGTTGTAGGTTGGATTCCCAGAAAGTACACTCTGAGACTGAGTTTAGTGTGTGAGGAGTACCCATAGGATCAACATCTGTGGAGGGAGGAAAAGGAAACAGGAGTGGGGAGAAGAAGTCAAGCAACAGCCTTAACCAACCTATGAAAAACTTTGGAGCTAGAATGGGCTTTCAGATGTCAAAGCTTTTATTCTCCAAATCCATCAGCTATTAAGGATGGGACTTCCTGTGCCTATGTAACTAAGGCAATTGCTGAAGGTGCTGAAAACTCTATGTAAATATCTCCTTCAGCAGCTGAGGCCTCAGTATTTCATTGAAGGGAATCTAGGTGGAGTATCACATACTGGGATAAGATAGCCTGGACTGCTTATCCAAAAAACCTGACCAAGTTGATCAAAATCTTTTATCAAACTTCATACAGAGCAACCTAATCATGCCTCCTAGTAGCTATGACCTCCTTCTCAGAAGGATGAATTTCCACTAGAGATAGGGAAGTAGAGAGGAGGACTGTGGAAGAGAAGAAAAAGAAGCTGAGTTTGTACTGAGCTCCAAACAGAGCTAGAATATTTGGGGGGAACATATTCAGGCATATATGTTAAGCAAACATGTGCTGTTAGAAGGCTATTATCAACTAACTAGAGACACACAGTTCTGCGAACTCTTGCAGTAAATTAGACACAAAATTTCCCCTGAGTCTAGCATTCCCACAAGTCATGGATTAACTATTATATCTGATGGATGCTCTCACTCTTGAGGATACACACACACACACATATACATGTGTATTGTATATGTGTGTGTACATATTATATATGTACACACACATATATCTAGATAAAATTAGATATATCTAGAATACTACATGCCATGTACATATATATTATGACATTCTTTTAAAATATTTTATTTATTTATTTTAGATAGAGGGGAAGTGAGGGAGAAAGAGAGGGAGAGAAACATCAATTTGTGAGAGAAACATTGATTGGTTGCCTCTTGTACACCCCCAGCTGGGGACCTGGCCCACAACCCAGCCATGTGCCCTCACCAGGAATTGAACCAGCAACATTTTGGTTTGTGGGATAACATCCCACTCGCTGAGTTACACCAGTCAGGACTATTATGGTATTCTTGACACAGGAAGCAGATATTAACTGTGAATCAACAGTTGACCATATGATCTATTTTGCATCTGTGGCTCAAATTCATAAAGAAAAATGTATGCACTCTACTCTTTGAAGATTCCTATGTCCTCTAAAATTTCATAGATTACATATCTATGGCACTCTCTTAACACTCTTTGCTTTTTCTGCTGGGGGCCTGGTACTCTTTAAGAAAAGAATGAGAAACCTCAATTCTTCCAGGAATTGTGCAACTGGAAAGCTGCCCTGGTGTGAGGCTGCTCATTCCCAAGGCTTTAAAAAAAATTCAGAGGGAGCACAAAATCTAATCCCTATTCAAGAGAGTATTATCAGTCCCTGGCTGGGTAACTCAGTTAATTAGAGCATCATCCCAATAGGCCCAGGTTGTGGGTTCAATCCCCAGTCAGGGCACATACAAGAATCAACCAATGAATCCATAAAATGACATTTCCCTCTCTCTCTCTAAAATCAATAAACAGAAAAAAATTTAGAGTACATTATCAGAAAAATGGTCTTCTAGATACACTTGTATATATTCTATATCCAAGATACTCTATAGTCACTGGAACATTCAAGTAGTTTTCTGATTATCCATGATCAAAAATGTAGCCTCATATGATTTCCTGGGTTTTGTGGCCCTAGGTCCACTATATGATGTTTACCTCTGAGGAAACTCCAACAAATGTATCTTTGAGAGTTTTGGATTTGAAATGTCCATGCTGGATTGTATCAACAATTTAGCTAATACTGAAAACCACATTTCCCAAAATTTTCTTCCTTCTATACTATTAGGTTAGAGTTGACCAAAAGAACTGCATGAAATCTGGAAAGCAAAAGTGAAACAAAGTCATTACTCTGTGTAGGTCATTGAAGTAAGACATGGTGACAAACACATAGAAAACATCAGCAAGTCCTTGCTCATCCTCCCCTGCATTTGGCTCATTTTCCCAGATGCTGGCCTTGTTGGCCAACAGTGATACCAGGCCTTCCACCAAGGCAATAGCTAAATGAAGTAATAATGTCCAAGAGGCAGCAATTTCCACTCACCTCACACAAGTCTCCCCTTGCTGTTGCACTTTGGCAGCCTGAAGTAGTGGGCTTCTTGCTTTTTCCTGCAGTTTTGACTTGTCGACTAGGCAGGTATTTTTAAAATACTGATTGGTGATGATTTCTCTGAGGCTCTAACTCCCTTCTTTCAAAATTTCATTTCCATGACTCTTTTCACATTTTATAAGTTCCTTATTCCCATAAATTTTATAGTGGCTCTGTCATCCTGACAGAACTCTAAATGATACCCTTTCCAGCCAAGCAAGTTAGAGGAATCAGATATCAGTGGTCTACACATGGTAATTACCTTTTGAAAGTGAAAGAGCTTCTTCACCTCAGTCTCAATCATACCCTGCCATCCATTTCTTCCTCTCATCATAAAAAGCAGCCTCCATTAACTCCATGGAGGAATGCATGCCACAGGGTACTTCAGGTCAAGGTGAACTCTGCCCCTGCACGTATTTCTGGAGAACATTATATAGGGCAATGATTAATTACACAATATATGAGGCTGGACATGGTCACTGTAAACACTGTCTTTAAAACCTAAATCCACTTACTTGAGAGGCCTTAAAACTCTTCCATGGCCTGATATTCTTAACAAGGAACAGTACCAATGATGGGAGAGCTAAACATATGTCAGGTGCAGTGTACCATATTCTTCTGGGCAGTCAAACTCCATATCACATGTATATATATATAGTAGGTATATATAAGGCAAGAAGATCCTATTAATTTATTGATAGACAAGGTATATATGTCCAAGTGTCTTTGCTCAAAGACTGACATGGCCCCACAACCACAGATAAGAGTAAAATATGTCATCATGGGGCAACACAAGGCAGACACTTGGGCCAAGCAGCATCTGAAGGAGCTACAGAATTACTGCAAGTAGCCTTGAAGAATCAAGATATTGCTTCACCACCCTGGCCAGGTAGCTGGGTTGGAGTGTGGTGTGTCATCCTGATACGTCAAGGCAAGGTTGCAAGTTCAATCCCCAGGCAGGGCACATACACGAATCAACAAATGAGTACATAAATAAATAAGTGGAACAACAAATTGATGTTTCTCTCTCAATCAATCAATAAATAAATTAAAAAATTAAAAGATGTTGCTTCACCAAAGAGAATCCCAGACAAATGTTGACCTGGCTGCTTACCGAGGTCCATTCAAGACCCTAAATATGATGCATGAGGATGTCTGGTGACCCTTTTTCTGACAAAACTTTGCCATATATACCACTCCTTACAAGATTTGCATCTAGAATCAAAGTAGGTTCAGGATGCCCTGGGAAAAATTATGCTCTGATCCCTCAGAACTCATTAAAAAACTGTTACCATGGTTTGTGGTAGCTCTTCTCTTTCCTATAGATTTGGTATAATTCTTAGTACTTCCACCAAGATGTGGCACAAAGTATTCTTCACATTGGGTCATATTCTGTTTCAGGGCTTGCTGCCTTGCTGATTAAGGAGGTGTTCTATCTCCTTAAACTACCTGAAAATTGAGAGTGAGTCTATGTATTGCAATTAGTCTTGTTTTTCTAAAGTGCATCCCTCAAGATCTTCAATGTCTGAATTTACCCCTCTCCTATTCATTATCCACAGACAAAGTTTAAAAAGAATAATCAACCAGATATAGAAAGAAATCTTTTATGCCTACATAGCAAATAAAGAATACTACTAGGTCACCCATCTTACAGCAGAGAAGTTGGCCTTTAACAACTTTTATATACTCCTTCATCAACAAATATGGATGCCATGCCCACTGCTTTCCTTTATGCCCAACATCACCATCACTTTTGCCACAAGTCTATTCTTGGAAGAAATCCAAAATAACCCAAAGGAGTTATGGACATCCGATACAAAGCTTTTGTGGTTTCCACTATCACCCATGCCCCAGGGCATGTGAGTTTTAATTTCTGCAGCCAGCATTGTCCACATCTTCCAACGTGTGGATTGCCAATTTCCATTCCTATGGCTACCGTGGTCAAATTCTTTGGCTAATTCCCGCCATCTGTCCCCATCAAAGAAATTCACCATGCCTTTCACCCATACTTCCATCATATGGCAAATTGTATGTTCACCCATCCTCTACTTCAACCTCATCGCCCTATTACTTTCCATTCCCTTTCTTCAGATCTTCCCCCAGCCTTTCCTTTACTTCAAACTTTAGTAAAGAGCCCAACACAACTGCCAGGACTTATTCAGAAAACTCCACTATATCCTTAGAAATTTCTCTGAGCTCCCACTTTACTCCCTTGCTTTAACTGAAATCTGGTTGTCTGTCCCCTGAAGACACCACTTCTTCTAAGCCCCTCTCTAGTGCATGTTTGTTGGCAGGTAAATAAGAAAGTTATTGTCTAATAGCTTCTATTTTCTTAGTAAAATAGGAGATGAGATTATCTAAATGTGATCAAGAAGCTGTGTGGGGGTGTGGTTGGAAATTGGAGTAAAAATTGTCCTTCATTTTCAAGCCATCAGCAAGTTTTATTTGCTCTGATTTCAAAATACATTTTGAATCCAACTACTTCCAGCTTCCTCCACCATGAACACAGTGTAAGCCAGTATTATATATTGCCTGAAGATACCAAATCAGCATTGCTGACTGGGCTCCCTACATCCCTTTTGTCTCCTTCACACACACAACTAAGATTCTTTTCAAAACACATAGCATAGCACTATCTGGCTTAATACACTTCAGTGGCACCCCATCTTTCTTTGCGTAAAGACAGAAATCTTTACAAAGTCCCTCTACGATTGGCCTTTACTTGCTTCCTAGACTCATTTGGCAATATGCTTTTATAGCTTTCTGACACAATAGCAACAATAGCATTCTTTCAATTACTTGAAGCCACCATAATTCCTTTTACCACAGGGATTTGGGATGAATATAGTTAATCCCTCCTTTACCTAGTTAGTTCCTACTTTCCCTTAAGATCTCAAATCAACCATAATTTCTCAGGAAAGCACTATTATATTCTCTTATAGTACCATGTACTTCTTCATTATAGCACTTAACATAGTTATAGTTTTCCCTTAATTACAGTTATTATATTTATATTTGGCTATATGGGATAGTTATAATATTATATCTAGCAATTATGCTCATTAAATAATTTTTGGATTAATGTAAAATTTCTTTCCCCCACTTAGCTTGTACACTCAGTCACAATAGGGACCATGTCTGTTTTCACTTACCATTGTATCCCCAAGTTCTAGCCCAGTGCATAATACATAGATGGTCAGTGCTCAATAAGAATCTATTAAATAAATTAAATCTTAAGTTGACAGTCTTGAACACTGAGGGAGACAAATACAGGAGCAGATTCTGTGGCTCTTCTCATAATAGATAGGTACCACCCACCCATCACTACCTTCTAGCCTATACAAGAACAACGTTCCTGACCCATAAAGTGCAAACCTTCCATGTCTAGGTTTACCATCCTTGTATCCTATATTCAATTTTATTAATCCCTGTACACATGGCCTTAGAACTCTACTTTGAAGCTAATACCTTTGCCACTTACCCCAACTGCCAGGGATGAGGAGCCAAAATACACAATAGAAAATGATCTGGACTTTGCCATTATTATAGCTAGCCCTGGTACTTCATCTGGTAGAGACAGTACTTAGAGAAAGAAAGATATAAACAACCACAGATGTGATTGCCTCATGTAAGGTCCAGTGGTCTTGGCTGAGGCACTGCTCCATAAGCAGAAATTGGATTTTGGTCCCTACAGAAATGGGGTTAGTTTCCCACAGAATAGTGACAATGAAGTAGTCTGAAGTGGGAATGATCATTAGAACATTTTTTTTTTTTTTTTGAGAGCAAGCCAAGAATCAGTAAGAGGAAACCAAATACCAAGTCTAGTTCAAAAGGACAGGAGCAGGACTATAAAATGGGAATGGAGCCACCATCAGAGGCCAGATGGACTATGGAATGAATGAGTGCAGATTAGGAACTGGGGTGGGGGGGGTGTACACTGTAATTATAGTAAACAAATCCAGGCAAATGCCTAAGGCCATGGCCATACATAACTTATTTAAGACATATAGGAGGAATAGAACTTCAGATCAAAGAGAACTGATACCTTCCAGGGCAAACCCTGGGAAAGTCTTCCCTTGCTTGAGAGGGGAAGCCTGGGTGTTTGTGTAAAGATCAGAGGGAAAATCATGCCACTAACCAGTTTCCTTTAATTCAGACCCCTCACATATTCAGCATGTGACCCATACCCAAGATTCTCTGATATCTAACAGGGAGCTTCTCACAGTCTAGCCCTTTTCACATCTAGAGTTCTAATACACTACCTCATTGCTAATGCCTCCTACTATATTCTTGTATTGACACAACTCATGACTGATCTTTCCTCTGGCTTTCGGCCCAAGGAATATCCATTCCTTGTTTCTGACAACATACTGAATTTATTCAACTTGCTCTCTAGCTTTTTACTTTGGGCAATGATTTATACTTATTTTTTTCTTCCTTTTGTTTCTAGCTACCCCAGATAATGAACTAAACTACCTGATTTTGCCTCTGGAGTCCCTTATCTACCGTAAACTTGAGTGGCTGAGTTCTCTCAATATGTCTTAAACCTTCCCACTCTCAGAGCAGCAAGGGCAGCATTTATAGAATATGTAACTTCATGTGCATTTAGTTATTACCTTTTATTTGTATTTATACTTCTAAGAGTCCTCACCCAAGGATATGTTTATTGATTTGAGAGAGGCAGAGAGATGTCAATGTGAGAGGAAACATTGATCTGTTGCTTCTCATACATGCCCTGACCAGGGACCCATGCGACAGCTAGGTATGTGCCCTGGCCAGGGGTTGAACTCACAACCTTATGGTGTATGGGATAATGGTCCAACTAATTGAACCATGTGGGCAGGACTAGTTAGTTTTGAAATAATTGGTCAATTTCTTTTGTTTCCTGTATATAGGCCTTACCACGCTACATAAATATTTACTTTCTTGAGGAATAATATTGATTTTATATTACCTCTCTGGTGCTTATAATACTGAGTACCTAATCAATATGTAGAATTTGCAAATAGTGACAAATTGTAGGTGAGATACAATGGGTTTGGCAATGTTAAGCCTAATTAAATACTCCCAGATCCCACTTAACACTTCTACAATCAAATTTAATAAAATACTATAGCTTTAATAAATAAAATAGTTTTTGAAATTATGTGTTCATTTTCAAAGAATGCACCTTATCAGACTTGGCCTGGTAGTTCAGTTGGTTAGAGCATCATCCCAATACACCAAGGTTGCAGGTTTGATTCCCCATCAGGGTGCATACAAGAAGCAACAAATGGATAAATAAATAAGTGGAACAACAAAACTCTCTCTCTCTCTCCCTCCTTTCCCTCAAAATCAATAACAAAGAAGAATGTATATTATGTCAAATCATAGGAATTTATAATTGGAAAGACCCTGAGAAATTATTTAACCTAATACCTCAATGTATTACTGATAATCTACTTAATATTAATATAGATCTATAAGCCTGTGGAAACAACCATAAAAAGTTAACTTATGAGGTAGGCCAAGGACAGGTTCCCTTGTCAAAAAAAAAAAATGGCATTCAAAGAAAACTCTGAATTACAGGTATGAGTTAGCTAGGCAAACAGAGGATGCACAAAATATGAAGTAAAAGCATGGGGTAGGAGAGGCAGAAGTGTCTCTAATACATATGTGATTATATATGTATTAGAAGGAGTTCATTAAAGATAGCCTAGTTAAGATGCTGAATCCCAAATACAACTTGCAATTAAACATTCAGAATAGAATTTTGAATTTTATTAAGACTTGGTCACAGGGTTTCCCAGGAGGTATGGATGTAAGTGAAGTGAAAGAAGTGTACCTGGACCTGCTTAAGAAAGGTGTTCACTTTCCTCCCTCAGATGCAGAGGCTGAAACAGCAGAACAAGAGATGACTCAGATCTCGTCAAATCCACCAACATGTGTTCCTACTGCACCAGCTCTTTCTTCTGTAATTGTTCCCAAGAACACAACTATTACATTGGTCCCAGAACAGATTGGAAAATTGCTCCGTGAGTTGGATATGGTGAAGATAAATGTGAAAGTGATGTCTGCCATATTGATGGAGAATATTCCAGGATCTGAAAAATGTGAAGACATAGAGCTTCTGCAGAAACTTTATAAGATGTGTTGTGAGATGCAGGAACAGATCATGGACCTGCTCATGGTGGTGGAGAATGAAGATGTAACTGTTGAGCTCATTCAAGTGAATGAGGATTTGAATAATGCCATCCTTGGATATGAGTGGTTTACTCAAAACCAACAAAGGATTTTGGAGCAAAATAATCAGAGAGAAAATGCAAATGCTGCCAATACACATTCTGCCCCATCCTGTGAGCTTGTTGACCTAAGTCCCAGCCCTCTGAATCATAGAGCCTCTCTGGAAGAACTCAACATTGTAAATGCTCAGCTTTCAGACTTAAGTATCAGCTCTCCACGTCATCTTGTAACCAACAACTTGCAACCCAGTCTTCATCCACAGGTGGATTTCTAGCCTTGGGAAATACAGAAACAGCCCTGTCTGCCCAAAGGACTGGCCAAAACCTCGCCTCAGATCATACATATGAGAGCTTTCCAGACTATTCAAATGCAACATTACTACGCCCAGTGAGTCTACAGACCACTCCAACCATACCATCTAACCAGAGGCCACCAGCCTTGCCTGGCAATCATCCAGCGGTGACAAAGAATGATCTCCAGCCACCCAATTACTACAAGGTAATGGAATTTGATCCCTTAGCTCCTGCCATCACTAAGGAAGCTACATATGAAGAAATTGATATCTGTCACCACAAAGGCACTCAAAATCACAGTGACGGTTGAGGTGAAAGTGAATGACCGGCTCACTAACTGCATTAAGAGTAACAACTCTCTAAAAGGTAGACCCTGTCCAGCTTTGAGGCCCAGAAGACAAGACCCATCCACACATCAATACCATGGTGGAGCATTTCTCCTCTGCAACAGTGAGAATTAAACAGAAGAGTAACAGTTCATGCTTTATCTCAAAACAACTTGGTTTTAACATATATTCACTTAAAACTTCAACAGGAGAAAAATTCATTGTTTGGAGGCCAACCAGGTTAATTGGAGCATCTTATGTTTCACAAGCTTTTCTATCTTTAGAATTTATCTCATGGCTGTGATGAGAGTAGATGAATACTTTTTATTACAAAATAATTCTGAATAGATGTAAGCATGAAATGTGAGAGACTAAATATACTATTCAAGAAGAATATATATATATATAGACAAAATAGATTTCAAAGCAAATAATATTACCAGAGTTGAAAAAGGACATAAAATGGACAAATTTCTTGAAATACACAAATTACTAAAGTTCATTCCAGAAAAAATATATAACCTAAGTAACTTTATAACCATTAAGAAATTGGATTTTTAGTTGAAAACTTTCCTACAAAGAAAACACTATGCCCGTATAACTTCAATGGCAAGTTCTACCAACTATTTAAACAAGAAATTCTATAATTCAACATAAACTCTTCTAGAAAATTGATGAAGAGGGACTACTTCCCAAATCATTCTGTGAAGACCACATTACTTGATACCAAAACCAGAAAATAACATTATAAGAAAACTAAAGGCCAATGTATCTCATGAACATATATGTAAAACTTCTTTTATTTGATTGATTGAATTTTAGAGAGACAGGAAAGGAGAGAGAGAAGGGAGAGAGGGACGGGGGGGGGGGGGGGGGGGGAGAGAGGGAGAGAGACAGAGACCTATTTTGTTGTTCCATTTACCCATGCATTCATTGGTTGCTTCTTGTTTGTGCCCTAACCAGGGGCTGAGCCCACAACCTTGGTATATTGGAATAACACTCTAACCAACTGAGCTACCTGGCTAGGGGCATGCAAAACATCTTAACAAAGTAGAATAATATACAATATGCATAATGAATCATGGCCAAGTGGGATTTATCTCAGAAATGTAAAGTGGGTTTAATAGTAAAAGTCAATGAATGTAATCCATTGTAATAAGAGACTAAGAAAGAAAAATCACATGTTCATCTCAATAAATGCAGAAAAGTCATTTGAGAAATACAAAATTGATGCCTGGTAAGAACTCTCATAAAACTAGAAAGAGAAAGAAACTTCCTCAACCTGATAAATGGCATATATAAAAAACATACTGTTAACATTTTACTTATAGTGAAGGAAAATGTTTTTTGCCAAAAGTCAAGAACAAGGAAATGATGCCTATTTTTACCACTGCTGATAAACACAATAGTGATGACTCTAGCCAGTGAAATCAGGCAAGAAAAAGAAATAAAAGACATTAGACTGGAAAAGAAGAAATATAACTCCCTTTATTCACAGAAAACATGATTACTTAAATCCACTCAACATTGTCCATCAGTGAATGACTATAACCACTCCAAAATAATTATAACTAGTTGAATTGAGAATGCTGTATCAATAAATTTGACTCTATCTAACATCATGTCCCTTTTTCTTCACCTTTATATATATTCCAGTTTGAGGGAGCTGAATATAAATGAGCAAATCTTGCAACATATCTGTGCACAAAACTTAGCTTGATAGATTATGGTTCTAGTTATAGATCTGGACTGGATACAAGAATTGGTAGTGGTATGACATGAGGTAGCTCCCTCAAGTGAGGTCACTACAGGGATTGCAGGCCTGGAAAGGACAGTTTTGACATAAAGAGAAGTGGGGATGCTGGCAAGGAAGACACACTGAGGTTCAGATGTTTTGTGGACCACTTCATTATCTAAATTCACCCAAATGTTCTCAGGGTCCCATTATATCCCATATCTAAAGTTCCTGTCTACGCATCAGCCCTAGAAATTCTGTAAATTCAACCTTCAATTTAATTTGATTTGGGAGACCAGACTCTACATTTTAGTTTCAGGTGTGATTCTTTTTTTCTATTGATTGATTGATTGATTGATTTACCTTTCAAATCCTCACCCAAAGATATGTTTTCTACTGCTTTTAGAGAAAGAGGAGGGAGAAGAGAGAGAGGAACATCAATCATTTTCTCCCCTAGCCCTCATACAGCCCCGAATCTGTAACCTAGGTATGTGCCCCAACTGGGGACCGAACCCACAACCTTTTGGCCTATGAGATAATGCTCCAACCAACTGAGCCACCTGGCCAGGGTACAAGAGTTTCTTATAGGACAATTATTGAAACTCCCTGAATCTCTAATCTTGCCTGAGCCTAGAATTTAAAATCCAAGGTTTATCATGGCCTTTATCTAATGCTTCTTGGTACACTTAAAAGCAGACAGCCCACCTCACAAAACTTGCACTACTCATTTTCACTGTAGTAATATGGTTTCTAGTCTTGCCTTCAGTAGATACCTCATTCCAGGCTATCACAAAGTGATTATTTAAGCAAAAGACTTCCTGGTTCCCACCTGCGTTTCTAGAGTATTTTTGCTTCCATAAAACCCACCCAGGTCAGATAACCAATCACAGGTCCCCATTTTCTTGAAAGGATGCTGTCTATAGCAGCTTTTGGTATTTCTCTATTGGTCAGAGTTACGTCCAAGCCTGTAGAATATATTGTAGTTTAAGCAGAACGAGATATATTACAAGGCATTAAGTGACTTACAAAATTATTTTAGTGGACAGATGAAATTGATTTTAGGTGAGCTTCCAGAATTAATACTTAAAACCCACAACTCCTAATAGGGCCACCTCAGGGGTGGGGGGCGACTGATCCTCCTGCCAAGGTCAGGAAGGTACTTGCCAAGTTTAAATCATAGATGAAGCATCTGGCTCAAAAACTCTGTGTAGTTCTCTTACTAAAGGTTCTGGGTAAAAAGTATCATCATGGCTATAATCAGAAAACTTCCTCCCAAATCCTGTTTATGTTTTTAGAAGTTTTTGCCAAAATTTGTACCAGCAAAATGCATGTCCTATACATTCTTTCTCTCTCCTTTTCTTAGTTCTGACTTCAAGACTTTCATGATTTGAATGTGTTTGGAAGAGCCTATATCAGATATGGATCCCTATTTGCAAGGAATGCTGGGAAAAGTAGTTTTTACTTTTCCAGTGTCTTCTGTACAGGAAGACACATTAGGAGGAGGTTAGGCCTTTCTGTTCCTCTGTATGTAATGCTTGATCCATGCCCCACCCTCCCAACTACTTGCATACTTCTCTTGTTCCTCCATTAGTTCTTTGTTCAGCTGTCACTTTTAGAGGGTGATATCTAATTATCTTGTGGCAGATACAAGTCTACCCCTCATTGAGCACACTCTAGCTCCCTTTTCTTTTTAATTTTTCTTTATGTTTTATTCTCCAACTGAAATAGAAGTTAAATATGGGCAGGAATTTGGTTTATTTTGTTAATAGCTGGGTCCTCATTGTCCCTTAGTCCCTTACTGGGGACACTGAACACTTACTGGGACTAAAGGTAAGTGTTCATTATGTGCATGAATTAATGGTGAGTCACCAAATTCACTAGATGCATTGTAGATACCTTTGGTCATAAGAAATGTTTCTTTGTTTGGTTGATGAAATTTATCATATTTTTCCTTATGGATTATGCTTTTTAGTATTTTGTTTAAGAAGTCCTAACCTCATATGTAATACACACACATTTATATATATATAATTTTTTTTTAGTTTCAAACTTTTACTTTAGTTTTTATGTGGGGTACTAAATGGGGTACTAGTTCCATTTTATCCAATTGTCTCATCATTTATTGAATATTCCATTTTCCCCTCTGAATTAAATACCCTCTCTGTCATGCACCAAGTTCCCATACATGAACGGGGACTCCCCAAAACTGGAATTTATTTACAAAAATTTGTGTACTTATTCTTACATGTTTAAACTATGATCTTCAAAGTACTCTTCAATGGAGAGTACCTTCAAAGTACTCTCCATTTGATGCAATATACCTATCAAGACTTTTTTCAACTGTTCAAAACAATTTTTGAACTTGTTAATTTTGATACCTTTTCATGCTTCCACCATTTTTTGTTTCACCTCTTCCACTTTGGCAAAATGTTTCCCTCTGAGGACTTTTTTCATCCAGGGAAACAAAAAGAGTCACTTGGGGTAAGGGGTGAAGTCAGGTGAATAGGGAGGGTGGGACATGGGTGTCAAGCCATTTTTGGTCAAAAACTGCTGAATACTCAGCATGGTGTGGGCAGGTGTGCTCGTAAATCACCCAGCATGAAAAGAGCAAACACATTGAAAGATTCTTAAAAAAAAATTCACTGAAGCCTCTCACAGCCGCTCACAACAATGCCAGCTGGTACACCAATACAGATGGGTTCTTAGAGCACTCATGTAGCATGGGAAGCCTGTACTACAAGGGGCCCACCCTCCACAAGATATTTCCAGTTTTGGGGGGTGCCCCCTCATGTCTATGTTTCTGATTCTGGACTTGCTATTGCATTGGTCTATTTCTGTATTCTTGTTCTATTATTTCACTACATGCTTTCTTTGATCCACCCTGAAAATGCATATGCTTTGATTAATATATTTACACCATTGACATTTAAAGTGATTATTGATAAAGTTAAATTGATATTTACATATTTGTTACTGTTTTCTATTTGTTGCCATTTTCTATTTGTTGCCTTTGTTCTTTGTTCCTATCTTTTGACTTCCATATTTTTTCTTTCTTTTGTGTTGTTATTTGATTCTATTTTCTCTCCTGCCTTAGTACATCAATTATAATTTTTAAAAAACATTTTTAGTGGTTTTCCTAAGGTTTGCAATATACACTCACAACTAATCCAAGCCCACTTTCAAATAACTCTATACCATAGTGTAATTTATAACAAAATATTTCTAATCCCTTTCTACATCCATTGTATCAGTGTTCTTATTCATTTTACTTATACATAAGCATATACAGGCATACTTTATTTTATTGCAATTCACTTTATTGTGCTTCACAGATGTTGCTTTAAAAAAAAATTGAAGGTTCGTGGCAGCCCTGCATCATGCAAGTCTATCAGGGCCATCTTCCCAACATTCGCTCACTTCATGTGTGTGACATTGTAATATTGGCAATATCCCAAACTTTTTCACTATTATTATACATGTAATGGTGATCTGTGATCAGTGATCTTAATTACTATTGTAATTGTAATATGGGGCACCACAAGAAGCACCCATATCAGATGATGAACTCAGTCAATAAATGTTGTATGTGTTCTGACTGCTCCACTGATTAGAAGTTACCCCATCTCTCTCCCTCTCATTGGGCCTCCATATTCCCAGAGACACAACAATATTGAAACTAGGATAATTAATAACCCTGCAAAGGCCTCTAAGTGTTCACTAAAAGAAAGAGTCCTACATCTCTCGCTGTAAATCACAAACTAGAAATGGTTAAGCTTAGCGAGGAAGGCATGTCAAAAGCTCAGACAGGCTGAAAGCTAGGCTGCTTGTGCCAAACAGCCAAGTTGTGAATGCAAAGGAACAGTTCTTGAAGGAAATTTTAAGGGCCACTGCAGTGAACACACAAGAGATAAGGAAGCAAAACCTCCTTGTTGCTGACATGGATAAATTTATAATGGTTCAAATAGATCACCCCAGCCATTGCATTCTTTAAGCCATAGCCTACTCCAGAGCAAGGCCATAACTCACTTCGGTCCTATGAAGGCCTAGAGAGGTAAGGGAGCAGCAGAAGGGAAGTTTGAAGCTAGCACTGGGTGGCTTATGGAAAGAAGCTGTCTCCATAACATAAAAGTGCAAGGTGAATAGCAAGTGGTGCTGAAGAAGTTGCAGCAAGTCATCCAGAAGATCTAGCTAAAGACAGTTGATAAATGTGGCTACTCCAACAAATTTTCAATTCAGATGCAACAACCTTATATGTATTGAAAGGAGATGTCATGTAGGATTTTCACAGCTAGAAAGAATTCAATGCCTGGCTTCAAAGCTTCAAAAGACAGACTGATTCCCTTACGTGCTAATGCAGCTGTTGGCTTCAAGTCGACACCAATGCTCATTACTTATCCAAAATCCTAGAATACTTAAGAATTATGTGGAATCTACACTCCCTGTGATCTATCAATGGAAAGCAAAGCCTGAATGACAGCACATGTGTTTACAGCATGGTTTATTGGATATTTTAAGCCCACTGTTGAGACCTACTGCTTAAAAAAAAAAGATTTCTTTCAAAATATTACTGCTCATTAACAAAGCACCTGGTCACCCAAGAGCTCCGATGCAGATGCACAATGAGAGTGATGCTGTTTTCATGCCTGCTAACACAATATCCATTCTGCAGCCCATGAATCAAGGAGTAATTCTGACTTTCATGTTTTATTATTTAAGAATGTACATTTTGTAAGGCTATAGCTACCATAAATAGTGATTCTTCTGATGATTCTGGGTAAAAGAAACTGTAGTAAATACGTCTTTAGTACTGTAACGGTAAGGTGTGGGGAGAGGAAGTGTTCCATGGTCCTCTGTAGGGCTTAGTCTCTGGTGAGTCTCTGCCCCTAGACCAGTGGTTTCAATCTCTTATTTAAATCTCATGGCACACATAAACTAATTTCTAAAATTCTCTGGCACACCAAAAAATTTATTTTTTGCCAATCTGACAAAAATAGGTATAATTTTATTGGTTTACAAAATTAATAATAATAACAACAATAATAATAATAACCCACCCTTTTGCTCTAAAGCAACTTTTATAGTTGTTGTTCTGGTTCTGTAAAATACACCATTGGTATCTTGATAGGAATTTCAATGAATCTAGGATTTTTTAAAATATATTTTATTGATTATGCTATTACAGTTGGACCATTTTTCCCCCTTTATCCCCCCCCACCCTGCAGACCCCCTCCCACCTGCATCCCCCCCACTTTAGTTCATGTCCATGGATTGTATATAAGTTCTTTGGCTTCTCCATTTCCTATACTATTCTTAACCTCCCCCTGTCTATTTTCTACCTACCATTTATGCTACCTATTCTCTGTACCTTTTCCCCTTCTCTACTCCTCCCACTCCCCCACTGGTAACCCTCCATGTGATCTCCATTTCTGTGTTCCTGCTCCTGATCTAGTTGTTTGCTTAGTTTGCTTATGGTTTTTTTTTTTTTTTTTTTTTTTTTTTTTTTTTTTTTTTTTT
>PVKU01010267.1:0-53707 GCA_004027475.1 Anoura caudifer
TTTGGGACTCTCTGAGCTTCCTGGACTTCCTGGAAGTCTATTTCCTTTGCCAGCTTCAGGAAGTTCTCCTTTATTATTTGTTCAAATAAGTTTTCTACTTGTTGCTCTTCCTCTTCCCCCTCTGTTACCCCTATAATTCAGATGTTGGGATGTTTAAAGATGTCCTGGAGGTTCCTAAGCCTCTCCTCATTTTTTTGAATCCTTGTATCTTCATTCTTTTCTGTTTGTTTAGTTCTTTCTTCCTTCTGGTCCACTCCACTGATTTGAGCCCCAGTTTTATTCCCACCACTATTGGCTCCCTGTGCAATTTCCTTCATTTCTCTTAGTGTAGCCTTCATTTGCTCATCTAATTTGTGAGCAAAATCAATCAATTCTGTGAGCATCCTGATCACCAGGGCTTTGAATGGTGCATCTGATAGGTTGGCTATCTCTTGGTCGCTTAGATGAATTGGCTCTGGGGCTTTGATCTGTTCTCCCATTTGAGCCATTTTTTGTTTTGTTTTCTTTCTTCTTCTTTTTTTTTTTTGGTCTGGTCGTGGCTGTTACGTAGTGAGGGGTGGAGCCTTAGGTGTTCCCCAGGGCGGGGCAGCCAGGTCCCTGGGTTGTAAAGCTGTATGTGGGGGCAGGGACAGAGAAGGAATAGCGGCGCTTGCTCTGCTCTCTCTTAATTCCCATCCCTTTTGCCACTTTCCCCAAGCAAATTGGGCCCTTCTGGTGTTGATTTCTGTGTGGGTGGGCTTGTGTACATTCTAGGACCCTGTGGGTCTCTCCAATGAACTCTCCTGTGAGGCTGGGAGTCTCTCCTGGCATTTCAACCCCCACAAGTGTTTTCAATTAGTGTTTTTAAGTTTTATTTCCTGGAGCTGAGGACCTGAGTTGCGAGGTCTGTCTCTTTCCCTGTTTTTTTTGCCTGGATTATCTGCACATGAATGTGGGACTGCCTGGTCAGCCAGCCGCCTTGTAAGGCCTCACTGGGTCTGCCCGTTGCCACTCCGTACCCAGGGTCTGCTAGCTGTCAAACATGGGATATTTACAATAGTAGCTTCCCTTGTCTTTTTTGTTGTGAATATTAAATGAGATAATACAAACATATGGCCAGACATGTAACAGCACATATACATTAGTGCTTATGATTATCAATTGCTTTTTCAAAACTTATTCCTAAGCAAACAGTTTATTCATTGACCTAGGGCTTAGGCAAGCATTCAGTCTAGTTTTCAATAGTATAGTGTCTTCAACCATTGGGTCATAATGGTGGCATCAGGACCCAGAGATATACATTAGGAAGGTTCAATAATCAAATCCAGGAAAATATAGCCTGATGCTGTGATACTGTAATTATAACCTAATAAGTTCAATTAACTGTGCCAGCTTGATTCCTTTTGTAATAACTGCAGTATTCCTAAGCCTGAGAACAAAAGTGGGACTTCAAAGAAGGGCTGGTTTGCATCCTGGCAGATGAACAAGGGATCTGCATGTGGCTTACCCGCTGATAATAGAGAAATCAATGAACAGGAATGAGATGGCATTCCCAGTGTTTAACTACAAGAATAATCCTTTTAATTGCTTAAACTTTATCAATCTCTTGGACACATGGCTATTCAACAATTGTCTTCAAACATCTGATTGCCTATCGATGCCAAGACAACGGCCCATGTTTCAGTAGACTGGCTTACACCTGGGCACAGGGATTTGAGGCTGAAGACTGAAGTTATATGAGTTGGAAAGAAGTAGGGAGTCAGAGAAAGAAATAGCCCGGGGAACTGAAAGGCTGTGATCTTTGTAAAGAATTAGCAGTGCACACACACAGCTCTTTCAGACTGGTCTTGCTCAGGAATCCAAACTTGTGTCAGCATTGCTAGAGGGTATAGAAAGCCATTCAGAAAGATCTGGGATTGTAAACCACTGTTGGTAACAGTTGGCTGCTCTTATAATGCATAATCTGCATTTAAAGGATTACTTTCCTAAGGCCAGATAGGTTTGTTTGCCCCTTTGAGTGAACTCAATTTCTTTTGCCACATGCTGTAATTCTCAAAAGCCGTGGTTAGAAATGAGTTTTCCCTGTTGTAAACAAGCAAATAAGCAGAACTTTGCTCTGGTCCTAGAATTGGTTATACCTTTATTTGTTTTGAAGGTAGGCACTTATCTGATTACTGAGTTTTGAAAATAATAACTGAGTTTGGACTACTTATAGTATGTATGTAAAAGGACAAGGGGTGGGCAGGAGAGATAGAATTTTGTTGTCAAGCTCAGCTTCACAAGAGTGACATAGATTATCTTGCTTGATCATGCATATTAAAAAATAGATGTTTCCAAAAAAAAAAGATGTCTCCCTGAGTTTTTTTCTTTTTTTTTGCTCAATCCCTCCACCGCCCCCACCCAGCCTCCCAATCCCCACCCCTGACAGCTGTCAACCTGCTCTCTATCATAAGTCTGTCTCTATTTTGCTTCTTAGTTCATTTTGTTCATTAGACTCCACATATGAGTGAAATATATAGTACTTGCCTTTCTCTAACTGGCTTATTTCACTTAGCATAATGTTTTCCAGGTCTATCCATGCTGCCACAAAGGGTAAGAGTTCCTTCTGTTTTTATGGTAGAATACTATTCCATTGTGTAAATGTACCTGAAGCTTTTTTTAATCCACTTGAAACAGTGTGCAGCCAAGAGGGGGGCCCCAAATAGGATTTGGAATGGGGCCCAAAACTCAAGGTTTCCAGGAAATATTAGGATGTCCTCACCCCTTCCCCCCTCAGGTGTGAGTTGGGGGAAGGGACAAATGAAGCAGGACCTTTGAGAGCTGTTTTGCATAGTAACAACTTTACAGCTAACCTCTGGCATGGTCATTTAACATATCTATAACCTTTAACTGGTTTCATAGATATGTTGAATAGCTGTGGCCATGCTTTGAGCCAGTGAGATGGGAGTGACTTCCACCCAAGATGCAACTGGGAGGCAACTCCCCCTGTTTACAGTGCCTGCATGAGAGCTTGGAGATGATTGGGTCCATGCCATGGGGTCACGCCTGCCCAGACTCACTATGGCAGCCCAGTAAAGCTGGAAGGATATGGGAGTGCTGGCAAGTGTAGCCAATTGTGGGAGGAGTCAGAAATGGGGCTGCAGAGGAAGATTGGCATGGGGATTTAAACCCAGATGCAGCAGCCATTAAAGAGAAAACTATGCAGCTTTGGCCAGAGTGGAGACCCCCCGCAGCTTTGCCAGGGGGAGCCACGTGGCTTTGGCAGAGAGAGCCATGTGGTTTTGCCAGAGTGCAGACCCCTGCAGCTTTGGTAGAAGAGGACCACGTGCCTTTGGGGTGCTTCCTTTGGCTGCATGGCCTGGGAAGCAGGAGAGACTTTACCTGGAAGAAGGGTGAAAGAACTCTTGCCAGTAGGCCATGAGAAGGTGCCACATGGCTTTGGATTAATCAGAGATCCTGCCTGGACAGTGACACAGCTGACGGTGTCAGGAGCCCGGATCCCAGACATTTGCTTCTTTTCCTGAGTTACGGTACCCTGAATTAAGGGCAGGGGGAGAAGGAAGCATTGTGGGAGTCTGTGGGTATCCTAAAGGACTTTGATATTTTAATGAAGACATTAAGTCACTACTTTAAGTCTGTACAGCATTAAATAAACATTTCCTTTCCTTTTCACAAATCTCTGGCATTGAGAGATGTCTTTCCTAAGGCAGTGGACAACAAAACTGGGGGGTCCTTTCGATAATTGTATATTGTTGTCCCCTGTATCGTCATCCCCCTTGGCCCTGTGGTCCCTGTTCTGTAACACACTCATCTATTGTGGGATACTTGGGCTGTTTCAAATGTTTGGCTATTGTAAATAATGCTGCAATGAACATACAGGTGTGTGTATTCTTTTGAATTAGTATTTTGTGGTTCTTTGGATAAATTCCCAGAAATGGAATAATACAATATACAGGTGTTGTGTTGTGGAATTGTGTACCTGAAATCTGTAAAATTTTGTTAATTAGTGTCACCCTAATAAATCCAATAAAAAGGAAAAAAAATAAAAAATAAAATAAATGTATCTGGTTTTCCACTCATACTCAACTTCCCCTATAGCCTCATACCTGTCCCCTCCCTTCCAAAAATGTTGGGAATCATAATTCTTAAATCACTCCCTCTGACTTGTGAAGGTAATGGAGTTGAGGGTTAAGAGCTAGAAAATCTATGAGGAAAACCAGGAGTGGACAATGCAGCAGCTCAGAGAGCTTCACAGAAACCTGGGGCTAGAACTGTACTTTCTGTCTAAAGCAGACCCATGGCTTTTAAATCCCACACCACATTCCTGCTATGTCATTTTAATTTATAAGAAGAACTGTACAATTAACTAAAAACCAATATTAAGACCTGTATAATGTCACCTCTCATTGTACTGTCTTCACCTGACCATTGTTCTTCTCATCCCCCTTTCCTTTTTGATCTGTTCTTCTTGTACCACATGCTCCTTCCCTGGTCTCTGACTCTTCCAAGAGTAATTACTATCTCAAAAATGCAGTTCTTAGAAGCCTAGCCCAGGCCCTGCCCTCCCTCACACATCCAAATGTTCACAACTACTTAAAGTGGAAGCCAAACCCTAACCTTCCTCCACATTTTTACAGATAACCTTCTCCTAGCCATAGCTTTCACTAAAAGTAGACAGGTCTCTTGTGTGTGATGGCAATCTCCTTTGGAAATAGATTTTTCCCAATTAATGAAGCAATATGAATTTATTTTCATGAGGCCAAGTTCACATTTTATGTTAAGACTCACTCTTTTTGCTGTACAGTCCTATGGGTTTTGATGAATTCATAATGTAATTTATTCACCATTACAATTGTAATCCAGAATAGTTTTACTGCCCCAATTACCTCCACTTCACCTATTTATTTCCTCCATACCCTCCCTCTGCTTCCTCCTTGAATTCTTGGAAATTACTGATCTTTTCATTATCTCCATAGTTTTCCCTTTTCCAGAATGTTGTATAGTAGTAAATAGTATATGTTTTTTTCTTTTCACACAGCCTTATTTTATTTAGCAAAATGTGTTTAATATTCCTCCATGTCTTTTTGTTGCTTCATAGCTTATAACTTTATTTACAGACAATATTCTATGTATAATGCACCATAGTTTGTTTATCAATTTTCCTATTGAAGGACATCTTGGCTGCCTCCAAGTTTTGAAAATTATGAATACAGTTGCTAAAAACATTTGTGTATAGATTTTTGAGTGTACTTAAGTTTTCAACTCATTTGGGTAAATACCAAGAAGTGCAATCACTGGATCATATGATAAGCCTATGTCTAGCTTTGCAGTAAAAAAAAGAACCCAGAATAAATCCATGGATATATAATCACATGATATTTCACAAAGAAGCAAAGTTCATTCAGTGTAAAAGGATATTTTTCAAAACTGGTTCTGAAACAATTGGACATCCATATGTCAAAAAAGAATCTCAACATACAACCTAACTTTTCACAAAAATTAACTCAAAATAGATCATAAACCTAAAGTAAAACTATAAACCTACTAGAAGATAACATAAGAGAAATAATAGGGACAGTGGGCTTGGTGATGAATTTTTGGAGGTAACATCAAAAGCACTATCCATGAATGAAAATATGATCAGTTACACTTCATCAACATTAAAAGCTTCCTCTTTGTGAAAGACATTGTTACAAGAATAAAAAGATAAAACACAAATTGGGAGAAAGTATTTGCAAAACAGATAACTAATAAAGGGCTGTTATGTAAAATATACAAAGAATTCTTAAAATGTAGCAATAAAAAATGAACAATCCAATTTAAAAATGAGCAAAAAAAAGCCCCGAATAGATATCTCACTAAAGAAGACATACAAATGGCAAAGAAGCATATAAAAAGATGTTCTATATCATACAATAATAAGGAATTACAAATTCAAACAACAAAGATACCACTAAACAGCTATTAGAATAGCCAAAATTCAAAACACTGACAGTACCAAATGCTGGTGAAGGTGTAGAGCTACGGGATCTCTCTTTTATTGCTGGTGGTAAGGCAAAATGGGATGGTCACTTCAGAAGACAGTTTGGATACTTACTGGAAATGAATAGATTTTGATCTCAAAGCCAGGAGCAGAGGCTTCAGAGAACTACATATTTTCCACAGCCTCTGTCCTGAATTGCTCTCTTCAACCTGCCTTGCACTCCACCTCTTAGCCTCCTTTTAATCTATTTGGCTTCTGACCTCATGATTCATTTTCCCCACTCACAGTCATGCCTTGGATCTGATTCTTGCTACAGCTTCTCTGTTTTTAAGCTATCTGATTTCCTCCATAATAATGATTCCAACTCCTTCTCCTGCTATGTTGCAGTTGACTTCTCTGGATAAACACCCTATTCAATTCCCCTCCAAACTCATGCACAGGACCCTGAAACTCTGCTCAAATTCTACCCGCTCTAAACTTGTTCTGCTATTATTCCTGGACCTCATTTAACACTTACTATATACAGAGTCATAAAACAATATTTTGATATTCATTTATCCCATAGATATTAAGTGCTTCTTACATTCATGATATAGTGGGAACATGCAAATAAAGTCATTCTCCAAGAGAACATTGTATAATTCAATAGAACTTTCTGCAATGCTGGAAATGCTCTATATCTGGGTCATTCAATTCAGTAGCCACTAACTATATGTGTCTACTAAGCACCTGAAAATTGGCTAGTTTTACTGAGGAACAGATATTTGAATTTTACTCAATTTTGATTCATTAAAATTTAAATAGCCACATATGATTAATGGATACCCTACCTAAACAGTGTAGATCTAGTGTATATATCTAGAAATTGATTGCTTGAGTTCAAGAGTATGTATATTTTCAGTTTTACTAGATATTGCCAAATATTTTCCAAAACGGTTCCCAAAAATGGAAAAATAACTTAAATATTATGGGTATATACATAACATGAAATACTACATAACAGTTATAATGAAAGAAACAGAACTACAATATAGATGACTCTTAAGACAATGTTGAATGGATACAGCAATCTGTAGAATGTTGTATCTCATATAATTTACATTAAATTTATGAACATGTAAAACAATACTCTGTTTTTGAGGAATGTAGTGAAAGTATAAAGACAATCATCAGAATGACAGGTATGTTAAATAGTTCATTAAAAAATAAACTTTAAAAAAGACTCGGAAGATGGTGGAGAGGTAGGTGGGAGTGGAGTCCAGTTATCCCTGTGCCCAGCTGGAACACCTAGCAGATCTTCTGAAGAACAGAGTGAACAGCCAATAGAATCCCAGTTTGTATGAAGTTTGGAGGCAAAAATTTGCACAGGACATTGAAAAACAGATGGTGAGGAGATTGTGCCAGGACGGTAAGGTCCCTGGGATCTGTGTGGGGACCAAGGCTGCTGAGGCCCCCAGCCTGGCACCTACTTCAAGATATGGGGAGGAGAGTTAAGAGCACCAGCTCCCTCCCATACCATACCAGAGAGGGCAGCCCAGCACCAGGAGGGACTTGGATTCTGGAAGTCACTGGGGGGAGTAGAGACAAAGTGCGAGACACACAGAGGCAGTACCCATCTGCTGGGACAGTGTATGCTGGCACCAGAGAAATTGGGATGCCAGGCAACACCTGGAGAAGGGAGGAATTGGACTATGTTAGACCCTGACTCAGATATTCTCCAGACTGGTTGGGAAGTTGGACTGTGTGAAAAGCCATGTGCTGGTTAAGAATGGTGGGCAGCTGATTTATAAAGAACTCTCCAGCAGCTGCTGGCTTGCCCTAAGAGTGATTTCAGCTGTGCATGCCCAGAGACTGAGTAGCCAAGCAGAAACAAGTGCCCAGCTTGTCAGGGGCTCCATGCCCGAGATTGACTCATGCTGTGAGTAACTGAATGGCTGATTTGAGCCTGGCAGCTCAAGCAGAACCTGGGCCAGAGGCCGGGAAACTGAATATTGCAACCCAGACCTGGTCCCCATCCTCTCAAAACCATAGGGAGAAAAGTGAAGCCCAGCCCCCATCTTCCTGTGGCATCTAGGAAGACCAGCAAAAATCACTGAACAGGTTTAAAGTCTACAGGAAGCTTATTATTATTTTTTTGTTTTTGTTTTGGATCATTTCCTTTTTCCCCTTTTTTTATCCCACCAAGACAATAAGATGTTGAGTTAGGGTCCAGAGACAGATCAAAAGGGGAGCATAAGGCTAACCCCCAAAACTGAGAAACTAAGACAAATTTCACTTTCTATCCCATAGAGCTTGCATCTTATTGTTTATGAGTATTATTATTATCTTGTCATTATTTTTGCCACTTTTATTAGTATATTTTTATTTCTCTTCCTTATATTTAGTTTTCCTCATCTTATTTCACTGTTTACTTGCATTGCTTGACTAGTTTTCCTTATTCTCTCTTTGTTGTATTTTAATTTTCCTTTTTTCACTTTACCCATGTTCCAATAATGCATAACTCTTGATCGGGTACTTTCTATTCTGGTTATCCAAATCATATATTTCTTGTCATATTATTGTTGTTCCAGTACTATTGTAAATAATTGTTGTTCCATATAATTGTACATACTATAGAGCAATGCTCCATGATCTTATCCCACCACACTTTAATCATGAGCATTATTATGGTTGTGGTTAACTCTATTCTCACACTATGCCTACTTTCTATCCTTGACTCTCATTATATCTCATCATCAAACCTTGCACAAGTGTGCTCTATCTCTGGATTCAGCTTACTATTCTCTTCCCCTCTAACAAGAGTCTTATCTCTTTCATCTTTCATAAAAAGTGGCTAGTTGGATGAAATATCACAGTTAATACTATAGTTATCCAAAGAATTTCCTCTTTTCTACTTGCTGATACTTTAACTCCCATAAAATACTTTCCCACGCTCTTAATCCATTTTGCCTACCCCCTGCCACTGATCATATACAAGAATAGGTGGGAGATGTGACCATCAGTATATGTGCAGTAGGAGAGAAACCATGAACAAAGGAACTGCCAAAAGGTAAAAATTCAAGTACAACAAGAGAGACCTCACAAACAGAACAAAGGGCAAACTTACACTGTCCAGACAAGATCAAAGAGACCACACTACTGCACCTCACAGAATTCATACCATAGAAGTTCACCCTACAAAGACAGCTAGCAAAGGAAAACATCAGGAAGAGCACAAACAAACAAAAAGAGTCACTTAAAATGGGGATACAAAAAAGAACATGCAATCAAAAGGAATGAAAGACACCTACTAAAAGATATAAATGAAACTGAGGTAACCAGACTATCAGGTATAGAATTAAAAATAATGGTTATAAGCATGCTCAAGGAACTCACAGACAACTCCAAGGAACTCAAGTAAGAACTACATCAGCATGAAAAAGGAAATACAAGTTATAAAAAAAAAACAGGAAGAAATGAACAATAAAATCACAGATATAAAAAAACACATTAGAAGGAATTACAAGCAGGCTGTATGAAGCAGAGGATCAAATCAGCAAGTTGGAGGACAAGGTAAAAAAAATCAGACAGAGCAAAAAATAAAAAGATACTCAGAAAGAACAAAGAGATCATAAAGAAACTGCAAGTCACCATGAAATGTAATAATATCTTTATAATAGGGGTACCAGAAGGAGAAGAAGAGCAGGAGGTAGAAAACCTGTTTGAAAAGTTATGAAGGAAAACTTCCCAAATTTGATGAGAGAAAAAGTCACACAAATCCAGGAAACACAGAGAGACCCAATCAAGAGGAACCCAAAGAGCTCCCCTTCAACACACATCCTAATTAAAATGGCAAAATTCCAATGCAAAGAGAGAATCTTAAAGGCAGCAAGGGAGAAGCAGGAAGTAACATAAAAGGGAGCCCCGATAAGACTAGCACGTGACTTCTCAATAGAAACTCACAAGCAAAAAGAAAATGGCAAGAAATATTCCAAGAAATGAAATCGAGACCACTCTACCCAGCAAGGTTCTCAATTAAGATAGAAGGCCAAATAAGGAGCTTCTCAGACAAAAGAAAATCTAAAAGAATACACCTCCAACAAACCAGTTCTACAAGAGACACTAAAGGGACTGCTTTAAGAAAAGGAAGAAAAACAGTGAGAGAAAGCAGAACCCAGGTATGAAAAAAATGTCATTGAATAAGTATTTATCAATAATAACCTTAAACATAAATGGATTAAATGCTCCAATAAAAAAACATACAATAGCTGCATGGATAAGAATGCATGACCCACACATACGCTGCCTATAAGAGACACACCTCAGAACAAAAGACCTACACAGACTGAAAGTAAAGGGCTGGAAACAAATATTCCAAGTAAATGGACAGAAAAAAAAAAAAAGCCAGAGTAGCAATACTCATATCAGACAAAATAGACTTCAAAAAGAAGGGTCATAAAAAGAGACTCAGTAGGTCACTTCATAATACTCATGAAAAGGATCCATGAAGAAGATATAAACATTGTAAATATATATGCACCCAACATGGGAGCACTCAAATACATAATGAAAATCTAGGAGGACTTCAAGAAAGATATCAACAACAACACAATTATAGTAGGGGATTTCACCACCACACTGTCAAAAAATGATAGACATTCTAAACAGAATATCAACAAAGATATTGCAGCATTGAATAATACCCTAGAAAAAAATGAACTTAACTGATATATATATATATATATATATATATATATATATATATATATATATATAGATAGATAGCCTTTCACCCCAAAGAAGCAAAATATACGTTGTTTCCAAATACAAATTGAACATTTTCAAAGATAGACCACATGATTGGACACAAAATAAGCCTCAAGAAATTCAAGAACATTGAAATCATGTCAAGCATTTTCTCTGATCACAAAGTACTGAAACTGGAAACCAACCTCAAGGAAAAAACTCAAAAACACACAAACTCAATGAGATTGAATAGCATGGCATGAAATAATGAGTGGGTCAAGAGTGAGATTAAGAAGTACATCAAAATGTTTCTGGAAATAGATGAAAATGAACTCACAACAACCCAAAACTTATGGGATACAGCGAAGGCAGTCCTGAGAGGGAAGTTCATAGCCATACAGGCCTACCTAAAAAAGACAGAAACATTTCAAACAAACAGCCTAACCCTACATCTACAAGAACTCAAAGAACAACAACGAAGACTGCCCAGAGCAAGTAGAAGGAAGGAAATAACCAAGATCAGAGTAGAATTAAATGACATAGAGAGTAAAAGCACATTTCTAAGGATTAATGGATCCAGGAGCTGGTTCTTTGAAAAGATAAACAAAATCGACAAGACTTTAAGCAGGCTAATCAAGAAAAAAAGAGAGAAACCAAATAGACACAATAAGAAATGAAACAGGTGAGATTACAACTGATACCACAGACACACAAAGGATTGTAAGAAATTACTATGAACTATATGCCCAGAAATTTGAAAACCCAGGTGAAATGGACAAATTTCTAGAAAAATATAATCTACCAAAACCCAATGAAGAAGAAGGAGAAAGCCTGAACAGACCAATAAAACCTGATGACATTGAAGCAGTAATCAAACAACTCAGCACACAAAAGCCCTGGATCAGATGGTTTTACAGGAGAATTCCACAAATCATTTAAGGAAGAGCTAACTCAATTCCTTTGCAGATGATTCCAAAGAATCCAAGAAGATGGAGGACTCCCAAACTCTTTTTATGAAGACAGCATCATCCTAATCCCAAAACCAGATAAAGACACAACAAAGAAAGAAAACTTCAGGCCAATATCACTGATGAACATAAACGCTAAAATCCTCAACAAAATATTGGCAAAACACATGCAGAAATACTTTAAAAACATCATGCACCATGACAAAGTGTGATTTATTCCAGGGATGCAAGGATGGTGCAATATTCACAAATCAATAAACATAATACATCACATAAACAAAAGCAAAGGCAAAAATCACATGATCATATCAATAGCTGTGAAAAAAAACATTTTATAAGGTTCACCCCCATTTATGATAAAAACACTGAGCAAAGGGGGAATACAGGGAGCATGTCTCAACATAATAAAGGCCACATATCAGAGACCTACTGCCAACATCATTCTCAATGTTCCAAAACTAAAAACTTTCCCACTAAGAACAGGAACAAGACAAGTTTGTCCACTTTCACCATTTGTATTTAACATAGTATTGGAAGTCCTACCCACAGCAATCAGACAAGAAAAGGAAATAAAAGACATCCAAATTGGTAAAGAGGAAACAAAACTATCGTTGTTTGCAGGTGACATGATTGTGTACATAGAAAATCCTATAGACTCAACCAAAAAGCTGCTTGACCTAATAAATGAATTTGGCAAGACAGCACTATAAAAAATCAATATCTAGAAATCAGAGGCATTTTTGTATACCAACAATGAAATACCAGAAACAAAAATCAGGAAAAATCCCATTTGATATAGCTACAAGAAAAATAAAATACCTAGGAATAAACCTAATCAAGGAGGTAAAAGACCTGTACTCAGAAAACTATACAACACTAAAGAAAGAAATTAATGAAGACAGAAACAAATGGAAACATATACAATGTTCATGGACTGGGAGAATTAACATCATCAAAACGTCCATAATACCAAAGCAATTTATAGATTCAACATAATACCTATTTAAGTACCAATGGTATATTTCACAGATATAGAACAAACACTTCACAAATTTATATGGAACTAGAAACAACCCTGAATCGCTGCTGAAATTTTGAGACAGAAGAGCAAAGTAGGAGGGATCACAATACCTGATATCAAACTGTATTACAAGGCCACTGTAATCAAAACAGCCTGGTACTGGCATAAGAACAGTCACATGGACCAATGGAACAGAACAGAGAGCCCAGATATAAACCCAAGTCTTTATGATCAATTAACATTTGACAAAGGGGGCAGCAGCATAAAATGGAGCAAAACATAGTCATATGAAAAGATGCTCAGTATCTCTAGCCATCAAATAGATGCAAATTAAAACCACAATGAGATACCAGTTCATGGTGAGAATGGCCATCATGAACAAATGAACAAAGATCAAGTGTTGGAGAGGTTGTGTAGAAAAGGGAACCTTAGTGCACTGTGGGTAGGATTGCAGACTGGTGCAGCCACTGTGGAAAACAGTATGGAATTTCTTCAGAAAACTAAAAATGGATTTGGCTTTTGACCCGGCAATCCACTGCTAGGATTATATCCTAAGAACTCTGAAACACCAATCCAAAAGAATCTATGCACCCAATCTTCATAGTAGCATAATTTACAGTAGCCAAGTGCTGAAGGAAACCTAAGTGCCCATCAGTAAATGAATGGATCAAAAATCTCTGGTACATTTACACAATGGAATTCTGCAGCATAAAGAAGGAGCTTCTACCTTTTGTGACAGCATGGATGGAACTGGAAGGCATTATGCTAAGTGAAATAAGCCAGGCGGTGAAAGACGAATGCCATATGATTCTCACATTTAACAGGAATCTAATCAACAAAACCAACGAGCAAGAAAAGTGTGGCCAAAGACACTGAAGTTGAGAACAGGCTGACAGTCACCAGAGGGGAGAGGAGAGGGGAAAATGGTGGAAAAGTGTGAAGGGTTTATAGGATCAATTATAAAGGACACATGGACAATAACAAGGTGAGGTGGAAACGGGAGGGAGGTGGGTTTTGCTGGTGTGGTTGGGAGGGGTGGGGTGAAAAGGCAGAAAATTGTACTGGAACAACAATAAGAATGTTAAAAAAATGTTTCTTAAAGATTTAATGAGAGAGCAAGGGACTATTGTACTGAGGTAATATGGACCTTGACGTCATAACAGGTTTGGACCCAACCCCTTTTCTTCCCATGAGGGCCAGAAATTCCTAAGAGCTCCTCTCCCCTTTTCTCCTCTTAATAGCTGCTTTTATCTCAAGAGCCCTTACCAATGTAGAGAAGGAGCTACTCTTTCTGTAGATTAACATGCTGAAAGAACATGGATTAAAGTCAGCTGCTACCAATGGGAGGACTCCTGATGAAACAGCCTCATATACACTGAAAGTATGACCTGATAGTACAGTGGTTACCACAGAGCTAAATTGTTGTGTAATCCCAGTCGTAGCCCCTCCTTGTCTGCTCACTCCAAGACACATTAAAATGTCAAAGGTTAAAAGTAAAGAGAGAATCTTGAAAACAGCAAGAGAATAGCAGAAATTACCTGTAGAGGTGTTCTCATAAGACTATTAGCTGATTTCTCAAAAGGAACTTTGCAGGCTATAAGGAAGATTGGCTTGAATATTCAAAGTCATGAAAAGCATGGACTTACAGCCAAGATTAGTCTACCCAGCAAAGCAATAATTTAGAATCAAAAGGCAGATAAAAAGCTTCTCAGACAAGAAAACAATAAAGGAGTTCATCATCACCAAACCATTATTATATGAAATGTTAAAGAGACTTATTTAAGAAAAACAATGAAACATAGTTAAGAAAAGCTATGAAAAATAAAATGGCAATAAATACATATCTACCAATAAGTGAATTGGAAAAACTAAGCAAACAAGACAGAGACGTAATCATGGATATGGAGAGCATTTTGGTGGTTGCCAGATGGGAGGGGTGTTGGAGGAATGGGTGAAGAAGTGAGGGGATTAAGAATTACAAATTGGTGGTTACACAATAGCCATGGGAATGTAAAAGCGCAGTATAGAAAAGGGAGAAGCCTAAGAACTTATATGTATGACCCATGGATATGAACAGTGGTGTGGGGATTGCCTGAGGGAGTAGGGGGTGATGGGTGAAGAGAGAAAGGGGGGACAATTGGAACAATTATAATAGTATAATAAATAAAATATACTTAAAAAATAAACTTTATTTTCTTCAAGGAACTTGCAGTCTACTAGTAGAGAAGAAAGACAGGAGGGCAAATATTTGCACAAATAACCATACTTTCTAAAGGCCATGAAAATAAAAAAATATACAGAAAATTTTCAGAGAAGGACTTCCATATTTGCCTTTGCATACTTAGAACAGATTTTGATAGTTCAAGGGTCAAGGCTTTCAGACAAAAAGGTCAATAGTTGCTAAGCCAGAGTTTGTAAGGCTGATTGAAAGCCATGGGACAGAGGGTGTACCACATTTCTCTACCATTAGACCTATTTAAACTCCCAGTGGGTTGCATTTTATTTACCCTAATACACAACAGTGTGTTACAGGTAAGCAGTAACAATTATACAAGTTATTCTCTCTACTGGAAATTACAACATTCTTAACATACCCTTAAAATTTCTAATTTGAGACTTGGCTGTAATGCCACTTGTTCTGAAAGGCCTTTTCTCCCTGGCCCAGATTAATTAATCACTCATATCAGTGAAAAATCTTTCTTCTACTTGAAAAAATGGCAGTGATTTTGGGGTTAGAAATGCATTCTGCTCTTCCGTTTGAGAGCTGTACTAGATTATATAAGAACTCACAAAACTCTAGGAATTTTTTAAATATATTTTATTCATTATGCTATTATAGTTGTCCCATTTCTCCCCATCTTTCCTCTCCACCCTGCACACCCTCTCCCACCCACATCCCCCCACTTTAGTTCACGTCCATGTGTCATAAATTCTTTAGCTTCTACATTTCCCACACTATCCTTGCCCTCCCCCTGTCTATTTTCTACTTACAGTCTATGCTACTTATTCTCTGTAACTTTTCCCCCTCTCTCCTCCTCCCACTCCCCTGTTGCTAACCCTCCATGCGATCTCCATTTCTGTGTTTCCGTTCCTGTTCTATTGTTTGCTTAGTTTGCTTTTGTTTTAGGTGTGGTTGTTAATATCTGTGAGTTTGCTGTCTTTTTACTGTCCTATTTTTTATCTTCTTTTTCTTAGATAAATGCCTTTAACATTTCATATAATAAGGGCTTGGTGATGATGAACTCCTTTAACTTGATCTTATCTGAGAAGTACTTTATCTGCCCTTCCATTCTAAATGACAGCTTTGCTGGATAGAGCAGTCTTGGGTGTAGGTCCTTGACTTTCAAGACTTCGAATACTTCTTTCCAGCCCCTTCTTGCCTGGAAGGTCTCTTGAGAAATCAGCTGACAGTCTGAATGGGAACTCCTTTGTAGTTGATTGTTCCCTTATCCCTTGCTGCTTCTAGGGTTCTTTCCTTCATTTTAATCTTGGCTAATGTAATTATGATGTGCCTTGGTGTGTTCCTCCTCAGGTCCAACTTCTTTGGGACTCTCTGAGCTTCCTGGACTTCCTGGAATTCTATTTCCTTTGCCAGATTGGGGAAGTTCTCCTTTATTATTTGTTCAACTAAGTTTTCCACTGGTTGCTCTTCTTCTTCCCCTTCTGGTACCCCTATAATTCGGATGTTGGGACATTTAAAGATGTCCTGGAGGTTCCTAATCCTCTCCTCATTTTTTGGAATTCTTGTTTCTTCCTTCTTTTCTTTTTGGTTGTTTCTTTCTTCCTTCTGGTCAACTCCATTGATTTGTTTCCCAGTTTTTCTCCCATCTCTATTGGTTCCCTGTGTGTTTTCCTTCATTTCACTTATTGTAGCCTTCATTTGTTCATCTAATTTGTGAAAAAAATCAACCAATTCTGTAAGCATCCTGATCATCAGTGCTTTGAACTGTGCATCTGATAGGTTGGCTATCTCTTGGTCGCTTAGATGAATTGGCTCTGGAGCTTTGATTTGTTCTCCCATGTGAGCCATTTTTTTGTTTTGTTTTGTTTTTTGGTCTGGTTGCGGCTTTTACATAGTGAAGGGTTGAGCCTTAGGTCTTCCCCAGGGCAGAGCAGCCCAGCGTCTGGGTTGTGACGCTGTATGTGGGGGCGGGGTCCGAGAGGGAACAATGGCACTTGCCTGCTCTCTCTCAGATTCCAGTCCCTTCTGCCACTTCCCCTTCATCTGAATTATCTGTGCACAAATGTGGGAGCACCTGGTCAGCCAGCTGCCTTGAACAGCCTCACTGGATCTGAACAGTTGCCACCCCATGCCCAGAGTCTGCTAGCTGCCGCCTGTGTGCCTGGGGTCTGCTAGCTGCCACCTGCACACCTGGTATCTTCCAGCCACTGCTGCCTGGGTACCAGGTCTGCACCTCCACTTTTTCCTGCCATGACTCCACCCCTCTTACTGGTCTGGATGAATGGTTGTTGGACTTCGGTACAGTTTAATTTTCTCTCAGTTCTGGTTGTTTTCTTGTTTCTAAATCTTTATTGTCCTTAATTTTGGTTGTGAGAGGAGGCACAGTGTGTCCACCTATGGCTCCATCTTGGCTGGAAGTCCTTAAAACTATAAGAATTTAATAAATAGAATTAAGGCAATTTATATTATACCAGTGATATGCAAAGCCACGTTACAAGAGACAGCAGAAGCTCCAGGCTGACAGCCAGTTCAGACAGTAATTCAAGCAATGTTAGTATCATATCTTTAAAAAGTCTGTCCATTGGGAAGATAAAGGTCAGTTGGAAATATTGAAAATCAGGATTTTCAAAAGGAAATCTTTAATGATGCAGCACTGCCAAGGATAGGAAGCTGCTCTGGCTGAAGAAATCTACTTTCTATTTGCTGAGGTCAGCACATGCTCATCTTGAAAATGGGTGGATCAGCCCATTTGATTTGGTCATCAGCAAAGATTAGGATTATACAATCAACTTCCCTTGCTGCAGCACCATACACAGCAAGCAACCTTCTTATTGTCTTTTGGCTTCCCATATTGATTTTTCTGCAAGCAGAAGACTCATTCATGTGACCATCTGGTTCTTCCCAGTAGTTATTTTTTCTCATACTAAATCAATAAATTAATGTTCTAGTTTATGTGTCCATATTTTGTGATCTTGCCATGCCTGGGTGTATCCTAAGAAAATTATGTACTCCCCCTGGACTGACAACATTACATTTGCAAGAGAGAAATTTTAGGATCAGATTTAGAAATTTGGAGAACTAAGTACGGTGTCACCCAAAGGCCCATGTAACCTTCTGCTGAGAACACTTCTAAACTGTTACCCCTTTTGAACACTGCATTCAGTGACTGGAAACAGCAATGGCACATTCTATGGATAATTTTATGCAGAAATCTTTCTGCATAGGTGCATTTCGTCTCTGTATTCAGGCATAAAGTTTTGGAGGGAAGGCACATTTTGGGCCTGCAATAGAGAAGAACATAGTACTTGACTAGGTAAATACCCAATGGATACTTGTTGAATGAAACTTTGACTCTTTGCACTTTCTAAATGGTGGAATTAGAGGTTGTATGGAGTTGGAATAAGGAAAAGAAAAGGGACTTTGCTTATTCATTCAAAAATATTTAAGAGTGCCATATGTATGTTAAATGGTATATTATGCACTGAAGATACAGTGGGGACAGGATGGACATGACTCTTGTTCTCATGGATTTTATGTGACTCACAGAATTGTTTCAAGTGACCAGCTTATAAAAAAGTACTATGCAGTAGTTTGGTATGTATGTAGATATTCATTAGTGTCTATCAATCTACAAATTTCAAAACTGTAATAAACACTATGAAGAAAAAAATACAGTGCTCTAAGAAGGATTAATAGGAAAGCTAAATAAGGTGAGTATTCCTGAATTGTCAGTCTCCCTAAGTAATGCCATTTCAGCTAGGCCTGAATTAGTAGTTAGCCATAAAAAGAAATGGGAGGAAGCACAATTCAGAAACAGGGAGTAAGCAATATATAGGTCCTGAATTAGGAAATAGTTTAGTATAGTTGAGGACACGAAAGTGTAGTTAGAGTGTAATGAACAAAGAAAAAGTGAACAGAGCTGATCTTAGTGATATATGCAAAGACAGTCTGTATAGAATCTTGTGGGCCATCCTGAGAATTGTGGGAAGGAAAAAAATTTTAAGAAGTAGCATTGACTTAAGCAGATCTGCATTTTGAAAAGATTATTAAAACTGTTTTGTAGAGAATATACTACAAGAACACAGTGGATAGGAGAGACAATTGAGAGGCTGCTATAGAAACTCAAGCTAGAACATGATGGAGGCAGATGCTGTCAAGGTAGGAGGGAGCAGATTCCACTTCCCCCTACACACAGGGGAAAGTCTTACCTGATGTACAGAGGAACAGAGCAAACAGCCAACAGTACCCCAACATATATGAAGACAGGAGACCAAAAATTGTAGCAGACATTGAAAAACCAGATGCTAAGGAGAGTGCTTCGGACAATAAGGTCACAGGGACCAGCGTGGGGACCAGGGCAGCTGCAGCCCCGGGCCTCGTGCTCGCAGTGTATGCCACAGGGTTCTTGGGAGAGAGCCCGGTCAACTGTTCCCTCCCCTGCCAAAAAAGGATTGAGCAGCACCAGGAGAGAACTGGTTGCTTGAAGTCACAGAGAGGAGAATAAGGACTAAGTGGCAAACACACAGTGGCTGTGAGCACTCCGGCTGAGGAGAGTTGAGATTTGGGCCATGATGGGTCCTGACCCCGATAGTCCCCAGTCTGGTTGGAGAACTGGGCAGTGCGAGAGGTCAGGCCTCTGTATGAAGCAGCAGGCTTGAGTAGGAGGAATTTCTCAAAAGGAAAAAGTGAAAAAAGAGACACTGTTTGGGGAATTCTCTTGCGGTGGCAGCTCCGGCCTCCTCCCCATCCAGCTGGGTGGCACTCCCAAGGTGATGTGGAAGGCCCTACACACCCCCATAGCCCTGGGAAGGGTGCATGCCTGAACCTGAGAGACTGGAGGTGGCCTGGCCGAGTGTGTATGCCCACAACCTAGGGAGAATGCGCTCTGCAGAAGGCCCCGAGCCCGTGCCCGTAACTCTGGGGAGAGTGCATTCTGAGGAAGGCCTGGATCCCACACTCAAAGAGCCAGGGAGAGGTGCCCAGCAAGCCCTGGGAAGACTGCAGTGTGGACAAAAAGGGAGAAAAGCTAAACCAACTGCCCCTCAGCCTGCTGCAGCCAGCAAGACCAGCAAAACCGGTTTGGCCGGTTTGAAACCAGCAACAGGCTTTTTTTTTTTTTTTTTTTTTTTTTTTTTTTTTTTTTTTTTTTTTTTTTTTTTTTTTTTTTTTTTTTTTTTTTTTTTTTTTTTTTTTTTTTTTTTTTTTTTTTTTTTTTTTTTTTTTTTTTTTAATTTTAAAGTAATTCTTTACTTTTTATTTTTATTATTTTTATCTCTCAATTCTTTTTTCTTCTCTTTTCATCTTTCTTTTTTATTCTTTCTTCCTTTCTTTCCAATTTTATCTTTTCTTCCTTCCTTCTTCTTCTTCTTTTCTTTTTAAATACCCACAAGTGAGATAAAAAAACCTGGAACTGAAAAGACCAGAGTTGGACCCAAAGAAGGGGCATTCCAACAGCTGAGACAGTGAAACAAATTTCACTTTGCTATTACAGAGAACCTGCAAGTTATTGCATATTTGTATTATTATTTTTCATTATTCTTACAGCTTTTATTTCAACAGTATTTTTATATTCCTCTTTATTTCTGTTTAGTCTTCTTTGCTTGGATGGTTCAATTGTATCGTTTGACAGGTTTCTCCTGTTCTCTCTTTCATAGTGTATTGCTAATTTACTGTCCTTCACTTCACTTGTGTTCCATTAGCACACTACTCAAGGTCCCAACTCCCTATTCTTATTATCCAGAACCCATAGATTTTGTCATGATTGTTGATCCATTATTATTGTAAATAATAGCTGTTTCATACAATTGTAAATACTACGCAACACCCCTCCCAGAGCTTAGCCCACTTCACGGATTCCTGAACTCTATTACTGTAGTAGTTAACTCTATTTTCTCACACACTACACCTATTTACTATCCTCTACTCTCACCTTACCTCAGAATCCCACAACCTCATTACTTTCTAGATCCAACTCACAATCCTTCCCTTCCCAACAAACTCTTATCTTCTTTCCATCCTTTCTAAAAAGTGGTTAGGTGGGTGGAATATCATGGTTAACACTATGCATAGACAAAAGATTTCCTATCTCTTCTCTACCAGCTGCTACTGTAAATATCAGAGAATAAACTCTTGCTGTCTAAAACCATTTAGCCTTCCCCCCCAAATGATCTCAAAAATGAGTGGGTGGAAGCTGTAAACACCAGGATACCTTCTGGAAGAGGAAACACAGCAACAAACGAACCACTAACAGATAACAACAGAAGAAGGTGAAGGAGGGAGTGGAAGCCACACTAACATCAATCCAGGACCTATCTGGAAATTAGACAACTAAATAGAGGAGAAATTACCCAGAACAAACAACTGAACAAGAGCAACAGAGAATCCTCAAAACCTTGTACACATGGAAAAACTAGCTTCAACACAACCTGCCATCACCAGTACAACAAAATACAAGAGGTGGTGGACAGAGTTAACCAGCTGATGGGAAGGACCCACCAAAGAAAGACCCAACAACAATCAAAACCCAAAAACAAACACAGAACCAACTTAAACAACAGCCCAAGACCAGTGAACTCAGGAGAGCAAGGAGACTGCACCACTGAATCTCACAGGTATTTAACCATAGGAGTTCACACCATAAACTCAGAGAGTCAAAACAAATCAACTGACGAAGTGGAAGCTAACAAGAAGAGTCTCGCAAATAATGGGAAGACAAAGAAACAATCCCCAAATGAAAGGAAAGGATGAAGCTTCAGAAAGAATGCTAAATGAAATAGAGGCAATTCAACTATCAGATTGAGTTCAAAGCAATGATCATCGTGAAGCTCAAGGACCTCACAGAGAATTACCAGAAACTACAGGGAAACTACAATGAACTCATGGTAAACTATATCAACATGAAAAAAGAAATACAAACTATCAACAAGGTTCAAGAGGAAATGAAGAATACAATTTATGAATTGGAGAACACAGTAGAAGGAATCAAAAGCATGACTGATGAAGCAGAAGATGGGATCAGTGAGCTGGAGGACAAAGTAGAAAAAAACACCAGACAGAACAAGAAAAGGAAAAGAGGCTCAAAAGAATGAAGAGGGATGAAAAAAAAAATGCAGGACAATCTCAAACATAATAATATCCATATAAATGTGATACCAGAAGAAAAGAAGAAGAGCAAGGGATAGAAAACCTATTTGAAAAAGTAATGATGAAAAACTTCCCCAATTAGATGAGAGAAAAAGTCACAATAATTCAGGAAACACAGAGAGTTCCAATTAAGAGGAACCCAAAGAAGCCCACTTCAAGACACATCATAATTAAAATGGCAAAATTCCAATGCAAAGAGAGAATCTTAAAGGCAGCAAAGGAGAAACAGGAAGTAACATACAAGGAAGACCTGATAAGGTTAGCAGCTGACTTCTCAATGGAAACACTCCAAGCCAGAGGAGAATGGCAAGAAATAATCCAGGTAATGAGAACCAGAGGCCTGCAAACAAAGCTACTTTACCCAGCAAGGCTCTCAATCATGATAGAAGGCTAAATAAGGAGCTTCCAGACAAAGACTAAAAGAATACACTTCTAACAAACCAGCTCTGCAAGAGATGCTAAAGCAACTGTTTTAAGGAAAGGAAGGAAAAGAGAGAGAGAGACGGGAACACAGGTACGAAAATGGCCATGAAGTACCTATCAATAATAACCTTAAACATAAGTGGATTAAATGGTCCAATCAAAAGACATGGAATAGCTGAATGGACAAGAAAGCATGGCCCACAAATATGCTGGACACAAGAGACTGATCTCAGGACAAAAGACCTACACAGACTGAAAGTGAAGAGATGGAAACAAATTTTTCCAAGCAAACAGACAGGAAAAAATGCTGGGGTAGCAATACTCATATCAGACAAAACAGACTTTGAAAAAAGGGCCATAAAGAGAGACCCACAAGGTCACTTCATTGGACTCAAGGGAAGAATCCATCAAGAAGATATAAACATTGTAAATATTTATGCACCCAACATGGGAGCACCCAAATACATAAAGAAAATCTTGGAGGACTTCAAGAAAGATATTGACAGCAACACAATTATAGTAGGGGATTTCACCACCCCACTGTCAAAAGCATAGATCATCCAAACAAAGGTATTGTGGCATTGAACAATGTCCTAGATCAAATGGACTTAACCAATATATAGGGAGCCCTTCATCCCAGAGAAGCTAAATATACATTTTGTCAAATGCACATGGAACATTTTCAAAGATAGAGGACATGATAGGACACAAAACAAGCCTCAACAAATTCAAGAAAATTGAAATCATATCAAACACTTTCTCTGTCTACAAGGGACTGAAACTAGAAAATAACCCCAAGGAAAAAAACCCAAAACACTCAAACTCATGGAGAATGAATAGAATGCTATTAAACAATGAATGGGTCAAGAATGAAATTAGGGAAGAAATCAAAAAGTTTCTGGAAACAAATTAAAATGAACTCACAACAACCCAAAATTTCCAGGACACAGTGAAGGCAGTCCTGAGTGGGAAGTTCACAGCAATACAGACCTAGCAAAAAAAGATAAAAACATTTTAAACAAACAACCTAACCCTACACCTATAAGAAGTAGAACAAAAACAACAAAGACAGCCCAGAGCAAGTAGAAGGAAGGAAATAACCAAGATCAGAACAGAATTAAATGAAATTCAGACTAAAAGCACAATTCTAAGGATCATTGAATCCAGGAGCTGGTTCTTTGAAAAAATGATCAAAATCAACAAGACTTTATGCAGGCTCATCAAGAAAAAGAGAGAGAGGATCCAAATAAACACAATCAGAAATGAAAGAGGAGAGATTACAACTGACACCATAGAAATACAGATGATTGTAAGACATTACTAGGAATAATTATATGCCAAGAAATGTGAAAACCTAGATGAAATGGACACATTTCTAGAAAAATATAATATTTCAAAACTGAATGAAGAAGCAGAAAGCCTGAACAGATCAATTACAGCTGACAAAATTGAAGCAGTATTTAAAAAAATCCCAACAGACAAAAAGCAGACCTGATTGATTCACAGGAGAATTTTACAGAGCATTTAAGGAAGAGCTAACCCCTATCTTTCACAGACTATTCCAAAAAATCCAAAATGATGCAAGACTCCCAAACTCTTTTGATGAATCCAGCATCATCCTAATCCCAAAAACAGATAAAGACACAACAAAGAAAGAAAACGTCAGGCCAATATCGCTGATGAACATAGATGATAAAGTCCTCAACAAAATATTGGCAAACCACATCCAACAATACATTGAAAAAGATCACACACATTGGCAAAATGGGATTCATCCCAGGGATGCAAGGATGGTACAATATTCACAACTCAATAAATGTAATACATCACATAAGCAAAAGCAAAGACAAAAATCACCTGACCATATCAATAGATGTGGAAAAAGCATTTTATAAGGTACAACTTTTATGATAAAAAACTTAGCAAAGTGCGAACAGAGGGAGCATTCTTCAACATAATGAAGGCTATATAAGAGAGACCTACTGCCAACATAATACTCAATGGGCAAAAAATAAAATCTGTTCTACTAAGAACAGGAACAAGAAAAGGTTGTCCATTTTCACCACTTCTATTCAGCATAGTATTAGAAGCTTTAGCCACAGCAATCAGACAAGAAAAGGAAATAAAAGGCATTCAAATCAGAAAGGAGGAAACAAAACTGTCATTGTTTGCAGATGACATGATAGTGTACATAGAAAATCCTATAGACTCTGCCAAAAAGCTCTTTGACCTAATAAATAAATTTGGCAGAACAGTGGGATACAAAGTCAATATCCAGAAATAAAAGGCATTTTTGTATACCAACAATGAAATAGCAGAAGCAGAAATCAAGAAAAAAATCCCATTCGATATAACAACAAGAAAAATAAAATACCTAGGAATAAACCTAACCAAGGAGGTAAAAGACCTGTACTCAGAAAACTACACAACACTGAAGAAAGAAATCACAGAAGACACAAACAAATGGAAGCATATACCGAGTTCATGGATCAGAAGAATTAATATCATCAAAATGTCCATACTACCCAAAGCAATTTACAGATTCAATGCAATACCTATTAAAGTACCCATGGCATATTTCACAGACATAGAACAAACAGTTCAAAGATTTATATGGATCAATAAATGATCCCAAATACATGCTGCAATTTTGAGAAAGAAGAGCCAAGTAGGAGGGATCACAATACCTGATACCAAACTGTATAGCAAGGTCACTGTAATCAAAACAGCCTGGCACTGGCATAAAAACAGGCACATACCACAGTGGAACAGAACAGAGAGCCCAGAAATAAACCCAAGTCTCTGTGGTCAATTAATATTCAACAAAGAGGGCAGCAACTTAAAATGCTGTAAAAATAGCCTCTTTATCCAATGGCGTTGGGAGAACTGAACAGCTATGTGCAGGAAAAAAAATGAAACTCGAGCACCAACTTATGCCATGCACAAAAATAAATTCAAGGTGTACAAAAGATTGAAATATAAGCCATTACACCATTAAAATCCTGGAGGAGAACATAGGCAAGAAAATCTCAGATATTTCACCCAGCAACATTTTATTGATATTTCCCCTAGAGCAAGAGACATAAAGGAAAGAATGAACAAATGGGGTCTCATCAAAATAAAGAGCTTCTGCATGGCTAAAGAAAACAGTATTAAAATAAAAAGAGTATCAACTGTATGGTTAAACATATTTTCCAATGATACCTCAGACAAGGGTTTAATCTCCAAAATATATAAAGAACTCACATGACTCCACTCTAAGAAGACAAGCAACCCAATTTAAAAATGGGCAAGGGACTTGAACAGACATTTCTCCAAGGAAGACATACTGAGGATCTAGAGCAACATGAAAAGATGCTCATTATTGCTAGCTATCAGAGAGATGCAAATTAAAAGCACAGTGAGATACCATTTTACACCACCAGAATGGCCATCATAAACAAAGCAACAAACAAGTGTTGGAGAAGTTGTGGAGTAAAGGGAACCCTAGAGCACTGTTGGTGGGAATGCAGACTGGTGCAACCAGTATGGAAAACAGTATGGAATTTTCTCAGAATACTAAATAAAAATGGATCTGCCTTTTGACCGAGCAATTTCACTGCTAGGGTTATATCCTAAGAATCCTGAAACAGCAATCCAGAAGAACTTATGCACACCAATGTTCATAGGAGCACAATTTACAATAGCCAAGTGTTGGAAGCAACCTAGGTGCCCATCAGTGAATGAACGGATCAAAAAACTCTGGTACATTTACACAATGGAATTCTATGCAGCAGAAAGAAAGAAGGAGCTCCTACCCTTCGCGACAGCATGGATGGAACTTGAGAGCATCATGCTAAGCCAAATAAGCCAGGCAGCAAAAGACAAATACCATACAATCTCACCTTTAACAGGAATACAATCAACAGAACAAATGGACAAGCAAAATATAACCAAAGGCACTGAAGTTGAGAACAGGCTGACAGTCACCAGAGGAGAGAGGGGAGCGAATTTCAGGAGAAAAGGGGAAGCATTTAAAGGAACAAGTATTAGGGACACATAGACGGAAACAAGGGGTGGTGGAAATGGGAGGGAGGTGGGGAGTTCTGGGTGGTGGGCTGGGATGGTAGTAAAAGGCAGAAAACTGTAGTTGAACAAGAATTAAAATTTAAAACAAACAAACAAAGAAACTCAAGCTAATAATGATAACCTAAAATAATGAGCAGTGACAAAGAGACAAGGAGAGATTATATAAGTGTAATATAAGGTAAAACTTACCAGGATTTAGTAAAGAATGTGATATGCAGGATAAGGGACAGGAAGAAAGCAAGGATGATATTCAGGTTTCTCCTCTAACACATAGGTGGATGGTAAAGCCATTCACTGTGATAAAGAATAATGGAGCTCTGGACATTGTGGCTCAGTGGATTGAGCACTGGCCTATGAACCTGAAGGTCCCTTGTTCGATTCACACTTGAGGCACATGCCTGAGTTGCAGGCCAGGTCCCCAGTTGGGGTCACACAAGAAGCAACCGATGAATATTTCTCTCTTGCACATTGATGTTTCTTTCTCTTCCTTTCTCTAATCCTTACCCCTCTCTAAAAATAAATAAATAAATAAATAAATAAATAAATAAATAAATAAACAAACAAACAAACTCTTTAAAAAAAGAAAAAAGTGTAAAAACGAATGAGGCAGGAGGGCCATTTTAGGTTTGCATGGGGAGGGGAAAGTGGGATGTTTTTTCCTGAGTTTCAGATACATTTGAGATATCCAAGATGACCTATTAAGTAGATAATTCAATATGCAATCTCCTAACTGGTCTTCCTCATCTGTTCTTGCCCCACCCCTGAATGGCAGTGAGTCATCCTTTTTAAACTTAATGTCAGAGTTCAGGCCAAGATTGAGGTGTAGGTAGAAACACTTCACTTCCTTGCACAACCAAAAGAAGGATAACAACCAATTTTAAAATAACAAACTATCAGAAGTGCCAGAAAATCAAACTGCATGGAACTTCCACAATCAAGGAATTAAAGAAACATTCACCCAGCCCAGTAAGAGGGACAGAGTCAAGAAACCTAGCAGAGAGGATGCATTACAAGGTGGAGAACCATGTGGATGAGGTGGGGCTGGCTGAATAGGAAACTGAAGACTCAAAACCTCTAACTGTAAAATTCTATGGGGGTTGTAACACTCAGAGAAATTGCAAGCCTCACAGGAGAGTTCAATGGAAAGTGGAGCTAGAGTAGAGCGAGCAAATGGTATTGTTCCCTCCCTGAAACCTTCCCCACAGACAGTGCCGCAATGCAGTAAAAAGGGTTGTTCACCCTGGTAAATACCTAAGGCTCCATCCTTTACCGTGAAACAGGTGCTCTGAGACAAAGAAATATAGCTCAAATGAGAGAACAGATTAAAACTCCAGAAAAAGACCTAAGTGACAACTAGATAGAAAATCTATCTGAGGTACAGTTCAAAACAATGGTAATCAGGATGCTTACAGAAATGGTTGAGTATAGTTGCAAAATGAAGGAAGAAATGAAGGCTACAGAAAGTGAAATAGAGGAAAACATACAGGGAGCCAACAGTGAATGGAAGGAAACCAATGCTCAAATCAATGATTTGGAATAAAAGGAAGAAACAAAAATTCAACTGGAACAGAATGAAGAAACAAGAATGCAAAAAAAAAAAAAAAATGAGGAGAGGGTTAGGAACCTCTGGTACAACTTCAAATGGTCCAACATCCAAATCACAGGTATACCAGAAGAGGAAGACCAGTAAATTGAAAACTTATTTGGATAAATAATGAAGGAAAACATCCCTAGTCTGGTGAAGGAAATAGACTTCCAGGAAGTCCGGGAAGCCCAGGGAGTCTCAAAGAAATTGGACCCAAGGAGGAACACACCAAGGCATATCAGAATTAAGTTACCCAAGATGAAAGATAGAAAATCTTTCTTTTTAAAATACAATTTATTGATTTTGCTATTACAGTCATCTCATCCCCCCCTTTATTCCCCTCTGTCCTGCACACCCACTCCCACCTGCATTCCCAGTCCCCTTAGTTTGTGTTTATGGGTTGTACATGTAAGTTTGTTGGCTTCTCCATTTCCTACACTATTCTTAACCTCCCCCTATTTTATACCTATTGTTTATGCTTCTCATTCCCTGTACCTTTTCCCCCCATTCCCCCTTCCCCTCCCCACTAATAACCCTCCATGTGATCTCCATTTCTGTGATTCTCTTCCTGTTCTAGCTGTTGGCTTAGTTTGTTTTTGTTTTTTAGGTTCAGTTGTTGATAGCTATGAGTTTGTTTTCATTTTACTGTTCATAGTTTTTTATCTTCTTCTATTTCTTAGATAAGTCCCTTTAACACTTCATATAATAAGGGCTTGGTGATAATGAACTCCTTTAACTTAACCTTATCTGGGAAGCACTTTATCTGCCCTTCCATTCTAAATGATAACTTTGCTGGATAGAGTAATCTTGGATGTAGGTGCTTCCCTTTCATGACTTCAAATACTTCTTTCCTGCCCCTTCTTGCCTACAAGGTTTCTTTTGAGAAATCAGCTGATAGGCTATTGGGCACTCCTTTCCTCTTGCTTCTTTTAAGATCCTCTCCTTCTCTTTAATCTTGGGTAACTTAATGATGATGTGTCTTGGTGTGTTCCTCCTTAGGTTCAATTTCTTTGGGACTCTCTGGGCTTTCTGGACTTCCTGGAAGTCTATTTCCTTTGCCAGATTGGGGAAGTTTTCCTTCATTATTTATTCAAATAAAATTTTTTAATTTCTTGGTCTTCCTCTTCTGGCATGCCTATGATTTGGATGTTGGGACATTTGAAGTTGTACCAGAGGTTCCTAAGCCTCTCCCCATTTTTTTTTGAATTCTTATTTCTTCATTCTGTTCCAGTTGGATGTTTATTTCTTCTTTAGTTCCAAGTTGTTGATTAGATTCTTAGTTTCCTTCCCTTCACTGTTGGTTCCTTGTATATTTTTCTTTACTTCATCTTGTGTAGCCTTCATTTCTTCCTTCATTGTGTGACTGAGCTCAATGAGTTCTGTGAGCATGCTGATTACCAGTGTTTTGAACTGTACATCAGATAGATTTTCTATCTAGTTGTCATTTAGTTCTTTTTTTGGAGTTTAGATCTATTCTTTCATTTGGGCCATATTTCTTTGTTTTGGTGCACCTGTTACATAGTAAGGGGCAGAAACTTAGGCATTCACCAGGGCAGGGCAACCCAGGTCAGTGTGTTGTGGCACTGTCTGTGGAGGAGGGGTCAGAGAGGCAGCAATGGTGCTTACTCATCTCTCATCCCACTTCCTGTCACTTCCCTCACTTCCCACATGCATATTGTGCCCTTTCAGGTGCTGATTCACAGGTGGATAGGTTTGTGTACATTTTAGGACCGTGTCAGCCATCCCCACAGATTTTACAGCCAGGGGTTTTGTGCCTTAATTTCCTGCACTGAAGCCCTGGGTTTTGCGGTCTCTCTTGCTCCCCAGTTGTTCTTCCCTGCTTATCTGCTTCTGAATATGGGATCACCCCTGGGGCCTGCTGTGTAGCCTTGTGGTGCATCTTCTCTGCCCTTGCTGCCCATATCCACTCCTCCTACCAGTCTAGAAGAATGTTTCATTAACTCCTTGGTTGTTGGACTTCCATGCAAATGACTTTCTGGCAGTTCTGGCTGTTCTTTGTTTTCAAATTGGTTGTTAACCTTCTTTTGGTTGTGTGGGGAAGTGAAGTATTTTTGCCTATGCCTCCATCTTGGCCAGAAATGAAAGTTACTGCTTTTAAAACAGCCTGTTTCTTTCAAGAAAACAAAGAAACCAACATTATCTAAGAAAAATAACTATTCTTAGCCATGGTGATATATAGGTTTGGGATGAGAGATGAATAGGTTTTGGGGATTGGAAGGGACCTTAAATTTGAGGTTTGATTAGTTAACTCAATTGAAATAGAAAGAACATTCATTATTCAGATACTCAATAAATGTTCAGAGTGACTGAATGCCAGAAATGACTGAGGCACCAAACAGATTACAGTAAACTTTGGTTTTATGCTCCCATTCCAAATTAGGATGAAAATGAATACAATTTACCAGCTACTTTTGGCTGGAAAGGCAAAAAGCCAAAAAAGGTAAAGGGGGAAGTGGGTGAGGGAGGAGGAATTGGATAGAATTAAGTTGCCTGACATTTAAACATATCTAGTCATCAACCAAAGGTGGCCCAAACAAGAGAGGGGGAATGGTAAAGGAAGGGGAAGGTTCTAGTCAGAGAACATGTATGAATAGCTCACAGACATGGACAACAGAGAGGGGATTGACTGTGGGTGAGAGGGGTGGGCTACGAGGAGGTGTACAAAAGGGGAAAAAAGAAATTAGAACAACTGTAATAGAATAAACAGTAAACAAGATGAAAAAAGAGCAACAATAGTGAAATTTACTTGACAACCATACATCTTTATTATTAGATGGGAGAGATAAAATGCAATAGCTTGAAACACCGAAGCCATTAGTTTGTACTTGGAGTGTACTTAGACACAAAAGTTCCCTCTCACTTTCACTTTCAGAGATCAAACTAAAGATTTCAAATTCCTTCTTTTGGTGAAGCAGTGATCTCAGCCAAAGAACATCACAGCCCAGGACCTCTGTCCTGGCCACCAAGAATAAACAAGAGGGAATAGCTTTAGAAACAAAATAAAACCTACTACTTTCCCCTCTGCTTTCTTCATTCTACCTGGAAGAATTTCAGAGTTCTGGGGACAATTTTAGAATATAAAAGATTTGTGCTTAAGAGAAAACTTGAATTTTGCTGAGGCTCAGCACCAAGGCTCTTCCAAGTCACACATTTAAAACCATATTATCAATAATTCATTACCAGTTACTGTTTATGACAAAAATGCTTTAAATTAAAATAGTATTATATGGTCAGCCATGATTTGTTTCTCACTGAAGATCCTTTGATTTTGAATTGACAAATTTATTTGCAAATGAGCTCTGGGGTTGAAAGAGTGGATTCATAAATCTTGTCCCTGTATAAAAACCATATCCATTGTCTTCTATCAAGAGCACTAAGACTTCTACAGGAAAGAATCCAGGCATAAATGCATAAATGTGGGTGGATATTATTTATATTTCCATTTTATGCAGAAATTGATTGCAAACTGAGCTGTTACCTAGATGAATGCTAACCTTGGGTGGTAAGTGGGGGATGATTGTGCCCCACTTACTAATATTAATATTAGTAATAGGTCACACCCTGGACTAAGTGTCTACATTAAGCTAGACTGCATCATAGGCAGATAAGGCAAAGACCTATTCCTAACTGCTGCCCTCTCAGGTATATTTTTGTTGCCTGGCTTTGAGTCATCCAAGCAAACAAAAGTTGTCCTACTTATTTTTGATCCATATTTAACTAAAACCTCAAGTACTGAGATACTTTTCCTATCTCCTCCATCCCATAACACTTCATTAGCCAAACAAATCTGTTTTCAGATAATTTTTAATATGTAATAACAAAGAGTAGATTTTACCACTTATTAGTCACAAATGGGTCAAAATTACCAAAAAGTTGAGTCAGCATAATCTCTGTTTATCTAAATAAAATACATGCAATCATCTTCTGGAGCTGACAGAAGGGCATGAGTTATAGCACCATGTGGAAATGTGGACAAGACAGATACATGTTGAAGCCTAAAATTAATAAAAGCTGAGCAATAGTTAACAACTCAAACATAGGAGATCAGCATTAATGATATTAACTCTTAGACTCATGTACTCAAATTGATTACAAGGCCCGGTGTGCACTTTTTATCACCCTTAATGCAAATTGATACATTAAATGGACAGGGGTGATATCTGGTAAATATAGGTAGGGTCAATACAAATTGTGTGGATTGGTGATTATTGCCCCAGGTCAAGAGATTTGTAGTAGCAGCAGTATCACTCTGCTTTCTTCAATGGTATGACATTAATTTTCATCATCCTTATTGCATATGTGCAGCACCTGTGTAAAATCCACTGGTTCTCAACTCTCAATGCACATTAGAAGCTCTTGGGGAGCTTTGAAAAATCCCATTGCCTAGGCCCAACCTCAGAGGAATTAAATCAGAATCTCTGGAGGTGGGGCTCAGGCATCTATGTATTTTTTTAAGCTCCCCAGGTAATGCCAATGTGTAGCCAAGGATGAGACCCACAAGTCTCAATGTGATTCATAAGGATTAAAGCAACACAATAGGGGAAACCAGAGACATCTCCCTGTGGCACTGCCATTTAACTGGAGGGTATGTTGGTTCTCTGCCTTGGGATCGCTACCTTAAAACTGGGACCATAAAGACACTGCCTTCCTCTTGGTGAAAATAGCCAACATTTAATGGGCATTTACTTTGTGCTAGGCACTGTGTGTGAAGCCCGATGTGTGCTCTCATTTAAACCTCATGCTATTCACTCTGGTGGGTGTGGCTCAGTGGATTGAGTGCCAGCCTGTGAACCAAAGGGTCACCAGTTCAATTCCTAGTCAGAGCACATGAGTGGGTTGTGGGCCAGGTCCCCAGTAGGGAACATGTGAAAGGCAATCACACATCGATGTTTCTCTCCCTCTCTCCTTCCCTTCCCCTCTCTCTAAAAAGAAATAAAATCTTAAAAAACAAACCTCATGATATTCATATGAAGGTTATATTGTTGTTATTGCCTTTTTACCGAGGAGGAAACTGAGACACAGAAACCTAAAGTTGAAATGATTTTCCTAATGTCACACAGCTAGTACCAACAACTCCCTCCTCAGAAACTAAAAAACAAAACAAAACCAAATAAAAACTTTGTTACAAACTATACAGGGGTTTGGGTTCTCTTTTGTCACATCATTTCCCAACTAAAAAGGTAACTTCTCCTTGGAGGGAACCTGACAGTCTACCCTCATTAATAATGATGTGCTATTACAAAAACATCAGCATAAATCAACCAAATAACATCCATTTATATACATGCAATTTACTACAACTTTAAGCAACTCCTAATTAAGAGGTACATTTCCCAGAACATTTTGTTTTTATCCATCTTTCAACTTTGGCCTTCAAATAGGCAATCAAACTCAGGGAAAATGCCAAAAGATGATCTGCCAAGAAAATCTGTAGTTGAGACTAAGAGCCAAAAACAAAAATTCTAGAGAGGTCAGCTACTTTACCTCACCTTGTGGCAACTCCTACTGGCTACTCTTCCCGAACTTAATAATGAGCATCTATTTCAGAAGAATCATAAATTTCCCAGAGTCAGTAATCTAGCATTTTTATCATGATTGTTAAATTGTTCTAGGGTATTATTTCACTAAAATCAAGATTGAATAGAGGGAATGAAGAAATTCCATTTCTAACAGTGTCTGTGTCTCACTAGGCTGGACATGTGTGAAGAATGGATGGCCTCAGGATACCAGATTAGACTGTTGTATGGTGAGCTGCAGTGAGGCAACCCCAAGAAGGGAGGGCAGAAGAAAACCCATTAAAGCTGCTCTGAAGCCCCATTTCAAACAATGGGGCCAAGCTGCAGGCAGCAGGAAACAAGCAGCAGGCAGGCCAGGCTGACTACAGCCATAAGAGAGCATAGGAGGGGATTGTTTTCTGAGTTCCAGGATGACCTCAGGTCTCAGAGGCAGAATCCTAGTCAACTACTATATAAGCACAGCTGCCAATTTTATCTCAAAAACAGTCTGTGTGAGTACAGTGGTCTATTACTGAGACTGTCACCCTAGTCTTTTCAGCCCCATCTGTATTCATAGATAAAATCTCTATGTATAGTATTACCTTCAAATGTATGTATAATGCAGCATAAATATAGCTAGCATACCACTTCTGTGAATACAAATAGTGGCAGGACCTGTAGAGGGAGGGTAGTAATCTGTGATATCTTTTAATTTTGTAAATAAATTTTCTTTATAGTAGGGCCATTTTTGTTAAAACTCTATCTGCATGTAAGAGAAAATATTAGAATTATATACATTAAAATGTTATTCATGTTTATCTATGGATTTTGGAATAACTGATTATTTATTACCTATTTTATTTTATTTTTAAATTTCTTAAAATAAACATGTTTTTAAAATAAGTTTTAAAGGGGTTTTGTTGTAGAATTTTAAAAATGAAAACAAACAACTTCTAATGAGTGCTTTAATTCATCTTCAGTTTCAAAGATTGTAATTGAGAAAAGAATCTGAATTTCTAAAGATAGAGCATGACCCAATATATTCATGTACCCTTTGGGAAAAAAGATTCTATAAATAAGTCACAAGAGTCCCTTGGCAGAGGTTCAATATCAGTAATAGAGCCAGTCCTAAACCCTAAAAGTTGGCCAGAATATCAATTCTACTGAATTTCAGAATCCTGGTATACAAGAAAAGGCTCATTTTTCCCCCTTGACTATTGGCATCATACATTGGGACAATACTCAGGGATTGGTTTCTCATTCTCTATAAATATGGAGGCAGTGATAGATCCAGCTCACATCATCTCAAGTCTTTGGATTGTGCACATCTCTTCCCAACTCTGCATTCAGTGACATCACACTGATGGCTTGAAATCAGCCTTGGTGGGAGTATTTATAGGGTGGAAATTGGCAAATGCTACAAATCAGGGCTTTCTCCTCCTCCCACACAGACCTAGTTGTTAAGCATGGGAGCTAGTTTTTCCTCCTAATTCAGCAGAGCCATTGTTTGTCTAATGCTTGAATTGGGGAGTAAAAACTTTTATTTGTATCACAGCAAAACTATATTGATGTAAAAACTGCAGAGATTTGATTCCAATCTCTTGGCTCCATTGTAAGCAATCTGCGTATTTCACTCTCCCTCCTTGGCTTCAGTTCTTCCATCTCTACAATGCGAGGGCTAGACTATGATGTCTAAGATCCCTTCCAGACAGAGACAGCTTATGATTGAGAGCTGGACAGGCAGTGGTTAGAGGTTCAGACTTGAGAGAGAAGGTGTTTGGTTTAAATTTTGGCTATGCATTTACTAGCATCTATGTGACCTCAGGCAAGTTATCTACCCTCTCAGAGTCTCCATTTCCTCATCTTTAAAATAATGATAATAATAACACTAATAAAAATAATCCCTTTGTTACAGGGCTGTCCTTAGGATTAGATGAGATCATTCTCAGCATTCACAGTAGTAGGCACCAGTAAATGTTAACTGTTAGCATTAAACCTTCTTACTTGTCTCTAACAAAAAAAAAAATGCCTTAGAACTATAGGGAAAACCTGATTTACTAAGACATTTATGAGATGTTGCCTAGACTCCATTAGATATTTATAACCCAGTAAGGATTAATTGGCACTAAAAATAGTGGGAGAGCATCACTTGCAACATAAATACTGGTAATAAAAGAGGGATAGGGAGTTAACATTTATTGTCCCCTCTGCTAGGTCTTTAATATACTTTATCTTGTTTAATGCTCTCACTGCTGGGGTTAGCCAGGTGTTTTATGTTTGTTTTGTTTTTTTGTCCTTTTTACATTAATGGACAATGAGATTCAGAGATATTAGGTCACTTGCTCAAGGATTTACAGCTAATAATGATTGCTAAGCCAGAAATCCTCTCCAAAAGAGAACAGCCTGGATACAACCTGAAAGTATTGAAATACTACATTCTTTTTTAGAAACACAAGCACCAGAGCAATTCTGTTAATTAGAAGGTTCATGGGTAGATAAAAAATAACTCTGGAACAAAAGTGCTCTCATAGATATAAAAAATTAAATCTGCAAAGCTATGGAGTTATGGTAGATAAATCCAATACTTTTCTACAGAAATTAGCCTAAATCAATAGTGATGACCTTGGGATATATGTGAATCAACCTACAGTTCATTTATAATTCTACAAATATTTGAATACCTACATGGAAGCTTTGTGTTAAGCCTCAGGAGGATGAAAAGATTAGGGGAAAAGACTAAAGGAATTTACAACCCCAAAAGTTCACTTCCCACTGAGGTGGCATTTAAAAGAACCTTAAAAGATGGGAAGAATTTCATTAGCTAGAGATCATACGGTGAGGGAGAGGCACTCCAGAGGGAAGAAACAGTATGAGCAAACATTCAGTGGGGTAAGGGGTGATAGAAAAGATTGAATCAAAAAGGCAAATACCATATGATCTCACCTTTAACAGGAACCTAATCAACACAACAAACAAAAAAAGCATAATATAATCAAAGACACTGAAATTGAGAACAGACTGACAGTCACCAGAGGGGACAGGGGAGGGAAGATCAGGGGGAAAGGGGAAGGGTTTAGAGCAACAAGTATAAAAGACACATGGACAAAAGCTAGGGGGGGTGGAAATGGGAGGGAGCTGGGGAGGGCTGGGGCGGGCTGGGGCGGTGGGCTGGGATGGGAGTAGAAGACAGAAACCTGTACAAGAACAACAATTAAAATAAAATAAATGGAAAAAAAGGCACAGGGACTATCTAGGAAATACAAGATTAAGCACTCCAGGATGTCTGAGATTAGAGTTCATTATGGAAGTGGTGGGAAAGTAAGCCAGAAAGATAGATCCTAAAAGGGTTTTAGTGTTAAATTCAAGGGTTTGACTTTATTTAACAGGCAGGAAACACCATTAAATGTTTTGATAGAAAGTGATGCTATCAGACAAGAAATGTGAAAATATTAATACAAGAGAGCTGGAAAATGAGAGAAACTTTGCATCTGAGATAGGTTAAGATGTTATGCAGGATGCAAAAGGAATGTTAAGATATGGTCTTTACTGGCAAGAAGTATATACAGGGTCCAGAAAAAGTAAGGCTTGCTTGAGTGTGGTTGGTAGGGTATGTGAATGTCTTGTATGAGATGGACAGCAACTTGAACATTTCACCTAAAATGTCATATGGTGTGCTTGAGTGTGATATTGTTATGTTACAGAATTACATGCTCATGTTTTGTAATATAAGATTTTGTAATAAAAAAGGGTGTTATTTGTGCCAGACCCTGTACTCATATAAACTAAAAGCAACAAATACCATGAAACAATTATGTGCTACTCAGTGCAGTTCTATAAGTGTTTTATTATATGGCACTGACTACTGACTTACAACTTCTGAAAATGTTTATTTTTTCAGAAATGTTACTTTCTGTGCCAAGTACTTCTACAGGCACATTGCAGCCCTGAATTTTAAACCCTGTTAACTGGAAATCTTCCTTCTTTCCTCACGTTAACACACCCTCATTCACCAGAGAGGAAAAGAAAAGGCTTTTCAATAATAGCTTTTTTCTTAGGATGGTCTTAGATTTTCTTTCCTTACTTCATTTAACAAACTAGATTTTTGTAGGGTATTAAGGTCCCAGAGCTGACATAGCCACTCCCTCCAAGGTCCCAAATCACCTGTGCTAATTTGCTGAACAGACTTCTGAGATTATAAGCAAATATCATTTAGAAAGAAAAAACATGCTATCTCTATGGAAACCTGAAGGTCTGAGAGGAGACCCACCTTGAAATCACCAAACAATGCTCTCTTTGAGAAGTTTCTAAGGCCTAGTTTAGACAATCTCTTATTAAGAGGTTAGCTATTGTTACTATATCCACTTCTCAAACCCACAAATATAAGCCCTAACTCTTGAAATTCCTATGCAAGTGGTCTCTTTTCTTTCCACACCTCATTGATATAAAATGTTGTGATGCTAAAGGAAAAGAAAAAGTTCATTCATATAGGGGACAATGATTAGGGAACTGCTGTGTGCAAATGACTGTGAAATATGCTCTAGGGATACTATAGTAAAAATGACAATGTCATACCCTTTGAGATGTCAACATCTATCCAAGGACACCCTTGGGAATAGAGTAGAGAATGACCAACATTATCAGGTACCCATTTTGCAACGGTCACTGTAGGAGACACTAGCATTACAAAGATCATATACTTGGATTTTCAGAGACAGTGCTAATGACATTGTCCATGCTATCCCTACCTAAACTATCAAAAATGTGCAAATTCATTTTTCACATATGCATATTATTTTCAATATTTGAGGACCCAAAGTATATCTCCTAATTGCTTCTTACACCTTAGAGCATATAACAGTTCTCTGACAGAAGAGGTACCCTGGTTTGGGGTCAGAAAATATAATCACTATATTTGTTTACTCATTCAACACATACTAATTGAACACTGCCACATACTATGATCAACTGTACAGATACAGTGGTGAACAGGGCAAAGCAGGTCCCTGGCCTCATGGAGCTTATGTTCTAATGAGAATACTCAGACAATACATAAATAAAACAGATAATTTTAGAAAGTGGACACAAACAAGGAAATCACAAGTTATGTGATAGAGCATGGCAGGAAAAAATCCTACTTTATTTTTTAATTTAATCTTTATTGTTTTTTTTTCTATTACCATTTAGTCCCCTCATACCCCCATCCCCAGCAATCATCACACTGTTAAAAACCTACGTTAGATTGGGTGGTCAGAAAGGCCTCCTTGTGGGAATAACATTTGAGTGAACATCTTCATGATGATAAAGAGTCAGCCAGGAAAACCTCTTAGGGAAGAAAGTTATGGATAGAGGGAATAGCAAATACAGTTTCAGAGGCAAATAATAGTATTAACTATGTGACCAGCACTGTTCAAATGCTTTACAGATTAAAATCATTTAATATTCACCGCAACCTCATGAGGTAGATACTATTAATAACCACAGTTTTCAGAGGAAACTGAGACAAAGAGAGGTTGCTAGACTAAAGTCAATAGCCAGTAAATGGCAGGTCAGGAGTTGAAACCCAGGCAGTATTGCTGGAAAATCCATATCAATTATATTTTAGGGAAGTAATCAAGCAACACAGGAATCTATCCTTAAAACTTGAAATTGTCATAACACATACTGAAAAGTCTTACAAAGCAACCTAGGAAGTTGTGGGGCTAACTCAGTAACTGGGCTGCTAAGAAGCAGGTAATTATGAGCAGTTCAAGAACCTACTTCATACTGAATGAGATCGAAACCAAGGAATTTTGATCTATGGAGTTGTCCCTAACCCGCAAACTTAAACATTTCTAAAACACTCAAAAGTGTCAGAAAAAAAGGGTTCAGAAATACCAGAGTGTAAGAATATTAATCCTCTTCATAAATAACCACCATAAATTCAAGCTTCCATTACCTACCTAAAGAGTTCTCAAAAGTAAAACAGTCTGATTAAAAGTGTGAAGAAGCTAGCAACATGTCATCAATACTGATAGTTGGTTCAAGGGTGTAATCATCATTCTTCATTTCCCTGGAATTTTTCAACTGTGATACTTATCTATTAAAATAATTACAGGAGAACTGGTATCTTTCATCTGAATAAAAAATAAAACCTAAAAATACAATAGCTACAAACATGAACTCATTGCCCTCACACTATGACAAAAAAGTGTAGAAAAGTTTTTTCAATTCCTTTTAAAGACAAAAAAGAAAGGGTTTGAACTCTAAATACTTTTTGTCCACTCCACCTGTCCTTACAAGATTGTCCTTTATTCCATTTCAGCTGTTGCATTGTTTTCAGTATTATCTTCTCAACATACATATATATGTATGAACAGGCAAGTATAATTACTCAATGAATGATTACAATGATGGGCAGAGAACCTGAAAATACAAAGGATAGGGGCAAAAGCAAAATAAATGTTAGAGCTGGAATACATGTGGTAGAATTTTATCATTATAAGACCTGGGAACAATATCATGCTATACATGATCCAAAAAGCTCTAACTAACAGGCTAGGGTTCCTCTACCTGCTATTTCACAATCCCTAGCCCATAGGTAGGTAGATGGCTTACTTTGACTCCATCCCCGTTTGGGCCCTAAAATGTCATTTGAATCTGGAATTTGGTAAAATTCCACTTGTACTGCTTGCATCAGTTTCCATACTTGACAAACACTGAAATACTACAATGATAAAAAAATAGATGGACATTCTTCCATAAAACTGTTTTGGGGGTTACTTATTATCTTACAAGATGAACTCCAATTTCCTAACCATGGCAAGGCCCTCTACATATACTTCTCTGACCTTCTCTTGTCACCTCCACCAACTGCCCTTTACACTAAAAATTCCTCTTTTATCTCCTTCCTTTTGTATACATTGTTACTTTTACATGTGATACCGCCCCTTCTTCCTTTCCTTGCCCCTGTGCCTGCCCCTTGTCCTGGATAACTCCAACTTGACATTTCTTCTTTGGGAACTTTTAGAAGAGTAATCTAGAAGTTAAGTATTTGATGGGCCAGAATAGGGTTAGCTAGGGACTGAGAAGGTCTCTAGTTAGGAAGGTATTTTATAGACTTTTAACCTTTATAGAACATCAATCTGTTAAAATCAGTTATAGGCTATATCTAAAAAAATATGTTAAAATAATTGTTAAAGTATCAAACTTTACAAATGATGGAAAGTAGATTCAAAGTTAATTCTATACCATATCACTTGCACTAGGTTCCCCAAGAAGCCTTTTTTTGACTTCTTCCACACAGTTTAGGGTACCTTACACTCCCACAGCACCCCAACAGATAGCATTTAGAATTCTGCATTGGAAATACCAGTTTTCTTGTCTGTTTCCCTTTCTAGACTATAAGTTCCTCAAGAACCGGGAGAATATATTATTTGTTTCTGTATTTCCATGGTCAGGTACAGCATGTAGTACAGAGTAGGCATTTGCTGAATGGGAGCATGAACACTGACAGGTAAAGTAACTAGGAAACAGCAAAAATTCCTTTGAGGACTGATATGGCTTCACCTTGTTTTACCTGTAACATCTAACCAGACCTAAGTTTGATGGATAATTACTCTTTAGAAATTGTCTGATTTGATTTGTTATTATAAAACTCAATCAATATTCCTTTTGATTTTGGAAAATGCAGACAAAATAGAGCAGAGAGATTTGTTTAGCGATCCTGTCTTTTGAATTCTGTCTATGAGCTGACAACACAGCATAGCATAAGGCATAGGTAGAATACAGTAGCTGAAATGGAAAGTGTGGAGTACACATCCTTTCCAAAGAGTGGCATTTCTAGACTAGGCATGGCAATGGGGCATAAGGTAGAAATAGCTTGAGTCCTAGGGATATGTACAGAGTTGGGCAAAAGTAGGTTTACAGTTGCAAGTACACAAAACACTGAGTTTATTCTCATACTATTTATTAATTATTGTATTATTTTCCATACAAAAAATGATAAACCTACATTTGCCCCAATGTATAGTTTTAACATGGTTCAAGACAAAGCAATCTTTTGTATTTCTGTAGAGTTGGTTGTAATCTCTCCTCTTTCATTTCTGATTGTGTTTATTTGGGTCCTCTCTCCTTTTTCCTTATGAGCCTGCTTAAAGGCTTGTCAATTTTGTCTTTTCAAAGAACCAGCTCCTGGATTCATTGATCCTTAGAATTGTGCTTTTAGTCTCTATGTCATTTAATTCTGCTCTGATCTTGGTTATTTCCTTCCTTCTACTTGCTCTGGGCTGTCATTGTTGTTGTTCCTTGAGTTCTTGTAGGCGTAGGTTTAGGTTGTTTGTTTGAAATCTTTCTATCTTTTTTAGGTAGGCCTGTATTGCTATGAACTTCCCTCTCAGGACTGCCTTCAACTGTGTCCCATACATTTTGGGTTGTTGTAAGTTCAGAAAACTGTACAAGAACAACAATTAAAATAATTTTTTTAAAAAAGTGAAACAAAAGACAAAGCAGAAACCCAAAACATTCTGGAAGCTGATCTACCCACAGAATTCAATAGATATTACCTTCAAGTCCTTGCTAATCAGTCATGCCCCCTTTCCAATATTATCAAGCTCTTAATCTCTACTGGCTCCTTTCCTACCTCCTAAAAATGCACAAGTCTCCTGCATCATTTAATTTGATTCTCAAACTAATACCACAAAGTAGGCAATATCATTACTTTCATTTTAGAGATGAGAAGATTGAAGGGCAGAGAAAGAAGTAAATTACCCAAAAACACACAACTAATAGGTGATCAGATCTGGGACTCTAATCCAGATATATCTGACACCAGAATCCTTGTTTTTAACCGCTCTGCTAGTATTACCTTCTTATCATACTTATAGAAGTGACAATTGTAGGTTTTTCCCCATTATCCTGTCTTCCAAGGTAATGGAAGACAACTGCAACTACACTATCCACATAATACTGTACCTTGTAGTGGGAGATTCATGATCATGTCTCTCTCTAATAATTTCTTGTTAAAATTAAACACAGATGGTTTAGGCTTTCTAGTCTATTTAGCATGTCTTTAATTAAGTCAGATAAACCTGGAAAAATTTATTAAGTGCCTATGTGCCCATTCCATATTTCAGAACTCAAAACAAGTTGTTGGCTTAAAGTTGGAGCAATGTAAAAATATGGAATACAAGATACTGAGGAGTAGGCACAAGTGAGCAAATGCACAGTTTTCATTTTAAATGCTCACCTGTTCAGGATAACTAAAGGATAGAGGTTGTCATCTTTTGCTTTTGGGAAGTACAGGTTTCAGGGAAATACCACCTGCAGAACATATTTGTAGTTAAAGAAATAAAAAAGATATCCTGAGCACTTATCTTACTTGTATAGAGTCACGAGTGTTGATCCAGAGCTGCTATATTCAGAGCAGCTGCTAGAAAACTGGACCCAGATGGACAAAAGTCATTAAATTTAAGAAGGCAATATTTCTAAACATACCCACAGCTGTGTCAGTCATATCTGGAGGCAATGAGATGTTTTGGTTTGTGTGGTGGCTACCATCAAATAATCCCAAACTTCAGAGATCTACCTAGTTTTCTTTCAGTTCAATTGCTGGGGTCCCCACATGCTTTCATTCATGCCAATATCCAACTGTGAATGTCACTTTTCCACTCTGTTCAACTCTGACTATACTCTACATGAAATTATCAATCCATTTAATCTAGTTTCTTACTATGCACATGGTGCTGTTGGAAACACGAGGGCATATTATATAAGGCAGCGTTTGGTTCCACCTCTCAGGAGCTTACAAACTACTAATAAATGGGGGATAGGAAAACAATAACTCACATGAGAAGATGACAGTAGTTCCCCCTTATCCATGGTTTTGCTTTCTGCAGTTTCAGTTACCTATAATCAACCACAGTCTGGAAGTATTAAATGGAAAATTCCAGAAATAAACAACTCATAAGTTTTAAATTGCATATCATTCTGAGCAGCATGAAGAAATATCATGCTGACTTGTGACTGGCCCCCCAGGATGTGAATCATCCTTTGTCCAGCATATCAGATCAGATCGACTATTACAGTATCATAGTGGCTGTGTTCAAGTAACCCTTACTTTACTTAACAATGTCACAAAGCAAGAGTAGTGATGCTGATAATTAGTATATCAAGGAGAAGCCCTGGAAAGTGCTTCCTTTAAGTGAAAAGGTGAAAGTACTTGACTTTAATAAGGAAAGAAATGAATCATATGCTGAGGTTGATAAGATCTATGGTAAGAATGAATCTTCTATCCATGAAATTGTGAAGGGAAAAGAAAACATTTGTGTTTAGTTTTGCAGGCAACCTCAAACTGCAAACATTACTGCCACAGTGCATGATAAGTGCTTAGTTAAAATGGAAAGGCATTACATTTGTGGGAAACAAACAGACATAAACAGAAAGCATGTTCCAATTAATGACAATGTGCTGCACCAGAAAACTTTGAACATATACAAAGACTTCATCAAGGGATACCCTGAAAAGAGTTAAGCCAAGCCATTTACTGCAAGTAAGGGATGGTTGCGCAGATTCAGGAATAGTATTGGACTGAAAAATATAACAGTTACTGGGAAGACTGGGTCTGCTGATGAAGAAGCTGCTGCCACATTTCTTGCAGAATTAAAGAAGATGAATAAGGAGAAAGGTATATATGAAGTCTGTCCAGAAGATATCCAGCCACGTAATATGAAAAATACAGACATTTACTGAAGAAGACAAAAGACACAAGAATCATTGTACATAGGACAATGACGCCTCAGTCCCCTTCAAAGTCGGCACCTTGGGACTTCACACAGTTCTCCCAATCCCCATCAGCTGCCCTTGTGTATTTACCTGAATCTAATCAATGGTCTGAATCTCTTCCCCTTCAAAGGTGATTTTAGTTTTGGGAAAACCCAGAAGTCACAGAATACCAAATCTGGGCTGTAGTAGGGCTGTCACCTGGGCAATTTGATGTTTCACCAAAAAACTACATGAGGCATGATGCCTGAGAGGATGTGTTATCGTAATGAACCTGCCCATCACCAGTTGCCCATAGCTGCGGCCTTCTGAATCATCCCAATAGTTTCTGTGGAAGAATGTCTAAGCTTAACACAAAATTTGATGCAGATTCAGTGTTCTACTCACTCAGTCATTTTGTTTGTTTTTTAAAAGTATTTTTTATTGATTATGCTATTATAGCTTTCACAATTTTCCCCCTTCATCCCCCCTCTGCCCTGCACCCCCAAACCCTCCAGCATTCCCCCTTTTAGTTCATATCCATGGGTTGCACATATAAGTTCTTTGAGTCCTCCATTTCCTATACCATTTGTAACTCTCCTTGTCTATTTTATGCCTACTAATTAAGCTGCTTCTTCCCTGTACCTTTACCCTGCTATTCCTCTCTTCGCCTTCCCCACTGAAATCCCTTCATGTGATGTCCATTTCTCTGATTCTGTTCCTGTTCTAGTTGATTGATTAGTTTTTGTTTTTTAGGTTCAGTTGTTGATAGTTATGAGCTTGTTGTCTTTTTACTGTTGATAGTTTTTGATCTTCTCTTTCTTAGATAAGTCCCTTTAACATTTCACATAATAAGGGCTTGGTGATGATGTACTCCTTTAACTTGACCTTATCTGAGAAGCACTTTATCTGCCCTTCCATTCAAAATAATAGTTTTGCTGGATAGAGCTATCTACCCAAGATTAAAGATAAAGAAAAAGAAAAAATAAAGATAAAGAGAGAATCTTAGAAGCTTTGAGAGGAAAGGAGAGAGTTACCTACAAAGGAGTTCCCATAAGGCTATCAGCTGATTTCTCAAAAGAAAACTTACAGGCAAGAAGGGGCTGGAAAAAAGTATTCCAAGTCATGAAAGTCAAGGACCTACATCCAAGATTACTCTATCCAGCAAAGAAGAATCTGTAGTATTGATTAACTTTTGGAATCTCCTTCACATCTACTGATCTGTCTTATCTCTTATTCAACAGCTCCCTGAAAGAAATTTAGAGGCAAATCTTGAACATCTAGGGCAAATCCTACTTGAAAATTCTCTGCCACACTGTCACCTCCTCAGTTTACAAAGTGCCCTTAGAAAATAAAAAAAATTGTCCAGATTTTCAGCTGTTTTGAATTTACATTATTTAGGACACTAAACCAGAAATTACCAGCTCAAGATTTTTGAGTCACTAAGTAGCTGTGTGTCTTGAAAAAAAATGACAAAACTGATAGGGGCATCAGTTTCCTCATATTTAAAAAGCAGATAATAATCATCTACATCATAAGATTGTTGAAAGGATTCAAAAAAATATGTGCATGTAAAGCATTTATTACAATGCCTGAGATATAGTGAGTACTGTCATTGTTAGAGTATTATTTTTCATAAAGTAGATCAACCTTACCTATGATTCTATTTTCATCAACTGTTTATGTAAGCCATCTTCTATATATGCCCAGTTCACATCTAACCCTTTAAAATGTTGTGCCTTCAATAACTGTATTATTAAATTATAAGTTGTGTTATTTATTATTTTTATCTATGCGTGTCTTTCTTCAAAGTTCCTGAGAACTGTAGGTATGTATTATCCCATGACAATTGTGACTCATACCCCACAAAGAGAGTCAAGTAATATAAATGATTTAAGCAGCCTGGATAGGTACTAGAGTCTCTGAGAATCTGTGCCCTATCTAATGTGGGACACTCATTAGGTCCATGTGTAGCTAGATTTTCCCATATTTTTAAAAAGCTGAAAAATATGTATCATTTAAAAATATGAATTGTCTGTTTACATACTGAAAACAAGTTAATTTTTAATGTACATTTTAGAATTTTTTTAAAGATTGTATTTATTTACTTTTAGAGAGGGGAAAGGAAGGAAAAAGAGAAGGAGAGAAACATCAATGTGTGGTTGCCTCTCACATGCCCCACATTGGGGACCTGGCCCACAACCCAGGCATGTGCCCAGACTGGGAATCAAACTAGCAACCCTTTGGCTTGCAGGCTGGCACTCAATTCACTGAGCCACACCAGCCTGGGCAAAAACAAATTAATTTTTAACAACACTATTCAGACTAAATAAAAATAGCTATAACTTTAAACTAGATATGGCTCCAGTATTTACCAGCTTCTTTGACTTTGGGCAGTTACTTAACCTCTTTGTACTCCAGCTTCCATAATCAAAAATTAGAATAATAGTACTTAACTCATAAACCATTTGGGGATTAACTGAGGTAGTGTGTATAAAGAAAAATATTATAATTCCTAGGAAATAATTAGCACTTAGTAAATGTTAGCTATATTCATATTCACTTAAACATTTATTGGTAACAAAAATGTCATTAACAACAACTACAACTACAACATTATCAATAACAATAGCATTAGTATACAGTCTAACATATTTATGTCATCATATGCAATTAATGATACTTGTTATATATAATACTTGATAAGATCGCCTGCTCTTCCTTTCTTAGCTTAACAGACACAAGAAGCACAAAGCAGGGACTTTTCAGTCAGTTTTTTCTCCCTTTTTCTCTCTTTAAGATTATCACAGTATCAGGTTATATTGATTCTACGGCATACATTTCTCTTTTTCTTTTGATTGAATTTTCCCTTCAAACCCACTATGACTATCTAAATTTAGGTCTTTATCATTTCTCACCTAAGCCATAACAGCAGTGTCTTCACTGGTTTCATAGCCCTCATTTTGGTACCCTCAAATCCATTTCCATAGAACAGCAGAGTGATTTTGTTAAACTACAAGTCTGCTCACATCTCACTTCAGAAATCTTCAAATGCACCCCAAAATAATATATTATGTCCCTTGCATCTCTACTAGGTGTGCCAGGATTTAAATACTGCATCTGCCTTCCATTTGCTATGTGACCTTCAGAAAGTTGCCAAGTCTGTTTTCTCATATCTACCTCATTAGGTAGCTGTGAGAATTAAATTATTTAACTTAATGAGTATACAACACTTCCACAATTACTGGAACATAATAAGTGCTTGATAAATAAAATATTATCATCACTCTCTTCTAACTAATGGTTATGGAAACCCTTACATTAATCTCTGAGGTCCAGGTACAAAAACAATCTCTGTTTCCAAATATGCCAAATTATTCTATACCTCTATACCCATAAATCTGTATACTGTGATTAATAGTAAACCTTAAAACAAGCACTACAAAAAACTCTTGCTAAAAAACAAAACAAAATAAAAACAATAACTAAGAGACATAACTAAAAGCCAATATTGTGATGAGATAAAGTGGAATGTAAACAAACAATATTTAAAAACATATCTGATTACCTTAAAGTAGACAAGAAAAGGAGAACAAATGACAGAGATGTCAAACAGAAAGCAAACAGCAAGTAAGTAGACTTAAGCCCAAGCATAACAACTATTATTATTTTTAAAAAGTAGACTAAAAGTCTTTTACCCCCTTGGTTAAATTTATTCCTAGTACTTTATTTTTCTTGATGCTATAATAAATGTGATTTCTCCCTAGTTTATCTGATATCTGATTTCTGGTATACAAAAATGCCATTGATTTCTGAATATTGAGTTTGTATTCTGCTATTTTGCCAAATTTACTTATTAGGTTGAGTAGTTGTTTGCGGAGCCTATCAGGTTTTCAATTTACACTATCATGTCATCTGCAAATAATGACAGTTTTACTTTTCCTTTTCCAATTTGGATGCTTTTTATTTCTTTTTCTTTTCTGATTGCTGTGGCTAGAACTCCCAATACTATGTTAAATAAGGGTGGTGAAAGCAGACAACCTTGTCTTTTTCCTGATCTTAAGGGGAAAGTTTTAGTTTTTGTCTGTTGAGTATAATGTTGGCTGTACATTTCTCATTTTTATGGCCTTTATTATGCTGAAGGCTGCTCCCTCTATTCCCATCCTGCTGAGAGTTTTTATCATAAATGGGTGCAGGATTTTATCAAATGATTTTTCAGCATCTCGTGATATGATCATGTGGTTTTTGCCCTTCATTTGGTTTATGTGGTGTATTACATATATTGATTTGTGAATATCATACCATCTTTGCATCCCTGGGATAAATCCCACTTGATCATGGTGTATGATCTGTTTAATGTATTGCTGGATCTGGTTTGCCAATATTTTGTTTACAATTTTACCATCTATCCTCATCACAAATATTGGCCTGTACATTTCTTTCAGTGTTTTGTCTTTACCTGGTTTTGGAATTAGGATGATACAGGCCTTGTAAAAAGTTTAGGAGTCATACCTCTTCTTGAAATTTTTGAAATAGTTTGAGAAGGATAGGAGTTAGCTCCTTAAATGTTTGGTAAAGTTTCCTATGAAACCATACAACACAGGTCTTTTGTGTGCCAGGAGTTTTTTGATTACTTCTTCAATTTCACTCATTGTTATTGGTCTATTTAGGCTTTCTGCTTCTTCTTGATTCAATGTTGGCAGATTGTATGTTTCTAGAAATTTGCCCATTTTACCCAGGTTGTCCAATTTCTTGTAATATAGTTTTCATAGTAATTTATTAAATTCTTTTGTATTTCTGTCATATCAGCTTTAACCTCTTCTCTTTTATTCTTGATGAATATGGTTAAAGGCTTGCCAATTTTATTTATCTTTTTAAAGAACCAGCTCCTAGATTTATTGGTCCCTTGAATTTTTTTAAGACTCTCTGTTATTTAATTCTGCTTTGATCTTGATTATTTCTTTCCTTCTATTCACTCTAGGCTGTTTGTTGTTGTTCTTCTAGTTCTTGTAGATGTAGGGTTATGCTGTTTATTTGAGAATTTTCTATCTTCTTTAGGTAGGCCTGTATCACTATGAACTTCCCTTTCAGGACTGCTTTTGCTGTATCCCATAGATTTTGGGTTGTTGTGTGCTCATTTTCATTTGTATCCAGATAGATTCTGATTTCTTCCTTGATCTCACTATTGACCCATTCATTATTTAATAACACATTTTTCAGTCTCCATGTATTTTAATATTTTTGTCTTTTTCCCTTGAGTCTGGTTTCTATTTTCAATCTGTTGTGATCATAGCACATGCTTGATATGATTTCAATTTTCTTGAATTGGTTGAAGCTTGTGTTGTGTCCTGTCATGTGGTCTATTTTTGAAATTGTTCCATGTGCATTTGAAAAGAGTATATATTTTGCTTCTTTGGGGTGAAAGGTTCTGTATTTAACAATTAAGTCCATTTGATCTAGAGTATCATTCAGTGCTAAAATATCCTTGTTCATTATTGGTTTGGAAGACCTATCCATTGTTCACAGTGGGGTGTTAAAATCCCCTGTGATGAATGTGTTGCTGTCAATATCTTTCTTGAAATCCTCTAAGATTTTCTTATATATTTTTGGTGCTGCTATGTTTTGTGCATATTTGTTTACAAGGGCTATATTCTACTCCTGGATTGGTCCTTTAAGTATTATGTAGTGACCCTTTCTGTCCCTTTTTATGGCTTTTGTTTTAAAGTCTATTTTGTCTGATATAAGTATTGCTACCCCAGCTTTCTTTTTGTATCTGTTTGCTGGAAATATTTTTTTCCATCCCTTCACTTTCAAACTGTGTAGATCTTTTATTCTTAGGTGGGTCTCTTGTTGACAGCATATATATGGTGTTGTCTTCTCATCCATTAAGCTACTGTATGTCTTTTTATTGAAGCATTTAATCATTCACATTTAAGGTTATTATTGACAGGTACTTATTCTTTGCTATTTTTTCCATACCTGTGTTTCTCTCTCTCTCTCTCTCTCTCTCTCTCAGTCTCTCTCTATTTCTCTTTCTCTTTCTTCTCCTTTTTCATAGCAGCCCCCTTAACAACTCTTGCAGTGCTGGCTTGGTGCAGATATTCTCTTTCAGCCGTCTTTTGTTAGGAAGCTCTTTATATTACCATCCATTTTAAATGAGAACCTTGCTTCATAGAGTAGTCTTGGTTGTAGGTTCTTGCTTTTCATTACCAGGAATACTTCCTGTCAATTCCTTCTGGCTTGTGATGTTTCTGTTTAGAAATCAGCTGATAGATTATTGAAACTCCTATGTATACTACTTGCTGTTTCTCCTTTGCTGCCTTTAAGATTCTCTCTATGTCTTTAAAATTTGACATTATATATGATCTGCAATCACAAAACTATAGAACACTGAAAAGAGAAATTAAAGAAGATACAAATAAATGGAAGCAAACACCAACTTCATGGATTGGAAAAATTAACATCATTAACATGTTCATCCCAACCAAAGCAATCTATAAATTCAACACAAGTCCTATTAAAATACCAATGGTATTTACCATATTTACCAAAAAATACCATATTTCACAGATGTAGAACAAATATTTCTTTTTTTTTAATTTTTATACATTCAAATTGCTGTTCCTGTACAGTTTTCTGTCTTTTACTCCCAACCCAGCCCTCCACCCCAGCCCTCCCCACCTCCCTCCCATTTTCACTCCACCTAGTTTTCATCCATGTGTCCTTTATACTTGTTCATGTAAACTTCCCATTTTCCCCTGAAATTCCCTCCCTTCTCCCTTCTGGTGACTGTCAGTGTGTTTTCAATTTCAGTATCTTTGGTTACATTTTTCTTGTTTGCTTGTTTTGTTGATTAGGTTCCTGTTAAAGGTGAAATCATATGGTATTTGTCTTTCACTGCCTGGGTTATTTCACTTAGCATGATGCTCTCAAGTTCCATCTATGCTGTCGTGAAGGGCAGGAGCTCCTTCTTTTTTTCTGCTGCATAGAATTCCATTGTGTAAATCTACCATAGTTTTTTGATCCATTCATTTACTGATGAGCACGTAGGTTGCTTCAGACACTTGGCTATTGTAAATTGTGCTGCTATGAACATACGTGTGCATAGGTTCTTTTGGACTGGTGTTTCAGGGTTCTTAGGCTATAATCCTAGCAGTGGAAGTGCTGGGTCAAAAGGTAGATCCATTTTTACTTTTCTGAGAAAATTCCATACTGCTTTCCATAGTAGTTGTACCAGTCTCCAATCCCACCAACAATGCACTGGGGTGCCCTTTTCTCCACAACCTCTCCAACACTTGTTGATGGTTGCTTTGTTTATGATGGCCATTCTGACTCGTGTGAAGCAGTATCTCATTGTGGTTTTAATTTGCATCGCTCTGATAGCTAGCGATACTGAGCATCTTTTCATGTGTCTCTGGATCCTCTGTATGTCCCTCCTTGGAGAAGTGTCTGTTCAAGTCCTTTGCCCATTGTTTAATTCAGTTACTGGTCTTCTTAGAGTGGAGTCGTGTAAGTTCTTTATATATTTTGGAGATTAAACCCTTGTCTGAGGTATCATTGGAAAATATGTTTTCCCAAACAGTTGGTTCTCTTTTTATTTTAATACTGTTTTCTTTAGCCATGCAGAAGCTCTTTATTTTGATGAGATCCCATTTGTTTATTCTTTCCTTTATGTCCCTTGCTTTAGGGGACATATCAATAAAAATATTGCTGCGTGAACTGTCTGAGATTTTCCTGCCTATGTTCTCCTCTAGGACTTTAATGGTGTCACGGCTTATATTTAAGTCTTTTATCCACCTTGAATTTATTTTTGTGTATGGTGTAATTTGGTGCTCGAGTTCCATTTTTTTGCATGTAGCTGTCCAGTTCTCCCAACACAACTTGTTGAAGAGGCTACTTTTACTCCATTTTATGTTGCTGCCCCCTTTGTCAAATATTAATTGACCATAGAGACTTGGGTTTATTTCTGGGCTCTCTGTTTTATTCCACTGGTCCATGTGCCTGTTTTTATGCCAGTATCAGGCTGTTTTGATTACAGTGGCCTTGTAGTATTGTTTGGTATCAGGTATTGTGATCCCTCCTACTTTGCTCTTCTTTCTCAAAATTGCTGCAGCTATTTGGGGTCGTTTATGGTTCCATATAATTTTTTGATTTTATTGATTATGCTATTACACTTGTCCCATTTCTCCCCCATCATTCCCCTCCAGCCTGCACACCTCCCCCCACCCACATTCTTCCACTTTAGTTCATGGCCATGTGTCATAAGTTCTTTAGCTTCTACTTTTCCCACACTATTTTTGCCCTCCCCTGTTTATTTTCTACCTACCGTCTATGCTACTTATTCTCTGTACCTTTTCTCCCTCTCTCCTCCTCCCACTTCCGTGTTGCAAACCCTCCATGTGATCTCCATTTCTGTATTCCTACTCCTGGTCTATTTGTCTACTTAGTTTGCTTTTGTTTTAGGTGTGGTTGTTAATATCTGTGAGTTTGCTGTCTTTTTAGTGTCCTATTTTTCAATCTTCTTTTTCTTAGATAAGTCCCTTTAGCATTTCATATAATAAGGGCTTGGTGATGATAAACTCCTTTAACTTGACCTTATCTGAGAAGGGCTTTATCTTCCCTTCCATTCTAAATGACAGCTTTGCTGGATAGAGCAATCTTGGATGTAGGTCTTTGATTTTCATGACTTGGAATACTTCTTTCCAGCCCCTTCTTGCCTGGAAGGTCTCTTTTGAGAAATCAGCTGACAGTCTGAGGGGAACTCCTTTGTAGGTGACTGTCCCCTTATCCCTTGCTGCTTCTAGAATTCTCTCCTTCATTTTAATCTTGGGTAATGTAATTATAATGTGCCTTGGTGTGTTCCTCCTCAAGTCCAACTTCTTTGGGACTCCCTGAGCTTCCTGGAATTCCTGGAAGACTATTTCCTTTGCCAGCTTGGGGAAGTTCTCCTTTATTATTTGTTCAAATAAGTTTTCCACTGGTTGCTCTTCTTCTTCCCCTTCTGGTACCCCTATAATTCAGATGTTGGGACGTTTAAAGATGTCCTGGAGGTTCCTAAGCCTCTCCTCATTTTTTTTGAATTCTGGTTTCTTCCTTGTTTTTTATTTGGTTGTTTCTTTCTTCCTTCTGGTCCACTCCATTGATTTGAGTCCCAGTTTTCCTCCCATCTCTGTTGGTTCCCCATGCATCTTTCTTCATTTCACTTATTGTAGCCTTCATTTTTTCATCTAATTTGTGAGCAAAATCCACCAATTCTGTGAGCATCCTGATCTCCAGGGTTTTGAATTGCGCATCTGATAGGTTGGCAATCTCTTCATCGCTTAGATAAATTGGCTCTGGGGCTTTGATTTGTTCTCCAGTTTGAGCCATTTTCATTTCTG
>PVKU01010268.1:0-53696 GCA_004027475.1 Anoura caudifer
GGTTGACCATTCCGTTTCTCTGCAGATCAGCCAGGTGCCTCTCCCGTGTGCAGGGGGAGATGGAATCTGCTCCCTCCTACCACCCTTTGCCCATTTTTTAATTGGATTGCTTGTCTTCCTGGTGTGGAGTCATGTGAGTGCCTTATATATTTTGGATATCAAACCCTTGTCTGAGGTATTATCTGCAAATATGTTTTCCCATATGGTTGGTTCCCTTTCCATTTTGTTGATGTTTTCTTTAGCTTTGCAGCTTTTTAGTTTGATGTAGTCTCATTTGTTTATCCTCTCCTTTATGTCCCTTGCCCTAGAGGATGTATAGGTGAAAATAATGCTGCATGGGATATCTGAGATTTTCCTGCCTATATTTTCCTGTAGGACTTTTATGGTGTCATGACTTATATTTAAGTGTTTTATCCATCTTGAGTTTATTTTGGTGTATGGTGTAAGTTGGTGGTCTAGTTTCATTTTTTGCAGGTACTTGTCCAGATCTCCCAACACCATTTATTGAAGAGTCTATTTTTACTCCATTTTATGCTCCTGCCCTCTTTGTCAAATATTAACTGCCCATATTGACATGGGTTCATTTCTGGGCTCTCTATTCTGTTCCATTGGTCTGTGCATCTGTTCTTATGCCAGTACCATATTGTTTTGATTACAGTGGCCTTGTAATATATTTTGATGTCAGGTATTGTGATCCCTCCTACTTTGTTCTTCTTTCTCAAAATTGTTGTGGCTATTTGGGGTCATTTATGGTTCCATATAAATTTTTTTAAATATTCTATATCTGCGAAATATGTCATTGGTATTTTAATAGGAATTGCTTTGCATCTATAGGTTGCTTTGGGTAGTATGGGCATTCTAATGTTAATTCTTCCAGTCCATGAACTCAGTATATACTTTCATTTATTTGTGTCTTCCTTAATTTCTTTCTTCAGTGTTGTGTAGTTTTCTGAGGACAAGTCTTTTACCTCCTTGTTTAAATTGAATCCTAAGTATTTGATTTTTCTTGTTGCTATGGTAAATGGGTTTATTTTCCTAATTTCTGATTCTGATATTTCATTGTTGGTTTATAAAAATACCTTTGATTTCTGAATATTGACTTTGTATCCTGCTGTTTTGCTAAATTCATCTATTAGTTCAAGTAGTTTTTTGGTGGAGTGTATAAGGTTTTCTATGTATATGATCATGTCATCTGCAAACAGAGACAGCTTTATTTCCTCTTCTAATTTCGATGCCTTTTATTTCTTTTTCTTGTCTGATTGCTGTGGTTAGAACTTTCAGTACTATGTTGAATAAAAGTGGTGAAAGCAGACACCTTTGTCTTGTTCCTGATATTGGGGGAAAATTTTTAGTTTTTGCCTGTTGTGTATGATGTTGGCTATAAGTTTCCCATATATGGTCTTTATTATATTGAAGTATGTTGCCTCTATTCCCACTTTGCTGAGAATTTTTATAATTAATGGGTGCTGTTCTTTATCAAATGCTTTTTCAGCATCTATTGATATGATAATGTGATTTTTGTCTTTTTATTTATGTGGTGTATTACATTTATTGATTTCTGAAATTTGTACCATCCTTGCATCCCTGAGATGAATCCCAGTTGATCATGGTGTATGATCTTTTTAAAGTATTGCGGGATCCAGTTTACCAATATTTTGTTGAGGATTTTAGCATCTATGTTCATCGGTGGTATTGGCTTATAGTTTCCTCTCTTTGTTGTATCTTTGTCTGGTTTTGGGATTAGGATGATGCTGGCTTCATAAAACGAGTTTGGAAGTATTACCTCTTCTTGAATTTTTTTGGAATAGTTTGAAAAGGTGAGGAATTAGCTCTTTCCTGAATGTTTGGTAAAATTCTTCTGAGAAGCCATCCTGTCTGGGGCTTTTGTGTGCCAGGAGATTTTTGATTACTGCTGCAATTTCACTAGTTGTTATCAGTCTATTCAGGATTTCTGCTTCTTCTTGATTCAGTTTTGGAAGATTATATGTTTCTAGAAATTTGTCCATTTTGCCCAGGTTGTCAAATTTCTTGGCATATGGTTGTTCATAGTAATTTCTTACAGCCCTTTGTATTTCTGTGGTATCAGCTGTAATTTTTCCTCTTTCATTTCTGATTTTATTTATCTGGGTTCTTTCTGTTTTTTTTTATTTTTTAAATATATTTTATTGATTATGCTATTACACTTGTCCCATTTCCCACCCTTTATTTTCCTCCGCCCTGCCCACCCCCTCCCATTCACATTCCTCCCCTTTAGTTCATGCCCATGGGTCATACATATAAGTTCTTTGGCTTCTACTTTTCCTATACTACTCTTAACCTCCCCCTGTCTATTTTCTGCCTACCATTTATGCTACTTATTCTCTGTACCTTTTCCCCCTTCCTCCCCTTCCCACTCCCCTGTTGATAACTCTCCATGTGATCTCTATTTCTGTGGTTCTGTTCCTGTTTGTTTGCTTACATTGTTTTTGTTTTTGTTTTAGGTGTGGTTGTTGATAATTGTGAGTTTGCTTTCATTTTATTGTTCATATTTTTATCTTCTTTTTTTTAGATAAGTCTCTTTAACATTTCATATAATAAGGGCTTGGTGATGATGAACTCTTTTAACTTGACCTTGTCTGAGAAGCACTTTGTCTGCCCTTCCATTCTAAAGGAAAACTTTGCTGGATAGAGTAATCTTGGATATAGGTCCTTGCCTTTCATGACTTGGAATACTTCTTTCCAGCCCCTTCTTGCCTGTAAGGTCTCTTGAGAAATCAGCTGACAATCTTATGGGAACTCCTTTGTAGGTAATTGTCTCCTTTTTTCTTGCTGCTTCTAAGATTCTCTCCTTATCTTTAGCCTTGGCTAATGTAATTATGATGTGTCTTGGTTTGTGCTTCCTTGGTCCAACTTCTTTGGGACTCTCTGAGCTTCCTGGACTTCCTGGAAGTCTATTTCCTTTCTAGATTGGAGAAGTTCTCCTTCATTATTTGTTCAAATAAGGTTTCAATTTCTTTCTCCTCCTCTTCTCCTTCTGGTACCCCTACAATCTGGATATTGGAATGTTTAAAGATATCCTGTACGTTCCTAAGCCTTTCCTCATTTTTTTTGAATTTTTGTTTCTTCATTCTTTTCTGGCTGAATGTTTCTTTCTTCCTTCTGGTCCACCCCGTTGGTCTGAGTCCCAGTTTCCTTCCCATAACTATTGGTTCCCTGTACATTTTCCTTTATTTGACTTAGCATATCCTTCATTTTTTCATCCATTTGTGACCAAATTCAACGAATTCTGTGAGCATACTGATTACCAGTGCTTTGAACTGTGTATCTGAGAGGTTGGCTATCTCTTAATCACTTAGCTGTATTTCTTCTGGAGCTTTTATCTGTTCTTTCATTTATTCCATTTTTTTTCCTCATTGCGCCTGCTACATAGTTAGGGGTGAAGCCTTAGGTGTTCACCAGGGCGGGACACCCCTCATTGCTGCCTTGTGACACTGTATGTGTGGGGGGCAGTTTCCAAGAGGGAACAATGGTGCTTGCTCTGCTCTCTGCTGGCCCTCAGTCACCTCCCCTGCTACCCACAAGCAAAGTGGGCCCTTCTGGTGCTGATTCCCAGTGGGTGGGTTTGTGTATGTTCTAGGACTTTGTGGGTCTCTCCAATGAACTTTCCTGTGAGGCTGGGAGTTTCTCATGCTGCCACCTTGACCCCCACACATGTTTTCAATGAGTGGTTTGAGGCTTTATTTCCCCATGCTGGAGCTTTTGGCTGGCGGTCTGCCTCGCTCCCCAATAGTTTCTCCTGGTGTATCTGAGCATGAATGTGGGACTGCTGGCTCCTCTATCTGCTGCCTTGCCAGCCTGCTGCAGCCTTGTGTGCCCCAGTCCTCCAGCTGCCAGCTGCCCCCTTGCTGTGAGTCCTCTATGCCCACCTGAGCATCTCTGCCCCTCCTAATGGTCTGGATGAATGTTTCTTCTTTAACTCCTTGGTTGTCAGTTCTGGATGTTTTTGTTTTTAAATTGTTGTTGTCTTTGTTTTGGTTGTGTGAGGAGGCACAGTGTGTCTACCTACACTTCCATCTTGGCCAGAAGTGCGTTTTTTTTTTTTTTTTTTCCTTAATGAGTCCGGTTAAAGGTTTGGCAATTTTGTTTATCCCTTCAAAGAACTTGCTCCTGGATTTTTTTTATCCTTTGAATTGTTCTTTTAGTCTCTATCTCATTTAATTCTGCTTTGCTCTTCATTATTTCCTTCTACTTGCTCTGAGCTTTGTTTGATGTCTGCTCCTCTAGATCTTTTAGATGTAGGGTTAGGTTGTTTATTTGAAATGTTTCTATATTTTTTAGGTAGGCCTGTATTGCTATGAATTTCTCTCTTAGGACTGCCTTTGCTGTGTCCCATAGGTTTTGGGCTGTTCTTTGTTCATTTTCATTTGTGTCCAGACACTTTTGGATCTCTTCCTTGATCTTATTGTTAATCCATTCATTTATTAACAGTATGTTATTCAGTCTCCATGGATTTGAATGTTGGAGTTTTTTCCTTGATGTTGGCTCTAGTTTTAAGCCATTGTGATCTGAGAAGATGGTTGATATGATTTCATATTTCTTGAGTTTGTTGAGGCTTGTTTTGTGTCCTACTATGTCATCTATCTTTGAAAATGTTCTATGTGCATTTGAAAAGAATGTGTATTTTGCTTCTTTGGGGTGAAAGTTTCTGTATACATCAATTAATTAAGTCCATTTGATCTAGAATGTTGTTCAATGCCACAATATCCTTGTTGATTCTTTGCTTGGAAGATCTATCCATTGTTGACAATGGGGTGTTAAAATCTCCTACTATGAGCATGTTGCTGTCAATATCTTTCTTTAAGTTCTTCAAGATTTTCCTTATGTATTTGGGTGCCCCTATGTTAGGTGCGTATATGTTTCCAAGGGTTATATCTTTTTAATGGATTATTCCCTTAAGTGTTGTGTAGTGTCCCTCTCTGTCTCTTTTTATAACCTTTGTTTTGAAATTGATTTTGTCTAAGTATTGGTACCCACCTTTTATTTCATGCACCTTTGCCTGGAATATTGTTTTTCATCCCTTCACTTTCAGTCTGTATAGATCTTTTGTTTCCAGGTGAGTCTCTTGTACGAAGCATATGTGCAGGTCATGTTTTTTTGTTTTTTTTTGTCGATTCAGGTACCCTATGTCTTTTGATTGGAGCATTTAATCCATTTATGTTTAATGTTATTATTGATAGGAAGTTAGTTTTCCCTTTGTACCTGTGTTCCTCTTGCTCTCTCTTTCTTTTTCTTCATCTTCTTAAAGCAGTCCTTTTAGTATCTCTTTCAATGCCAGTTTGGTGAAGATGTATTTTAGTCTTTTTTTTTTTTTTTCTGAGAAACTCCTTATTTTGCCTTCCATTTTAAATGAGAGCCTTGCTGGGTAGACTAGTATTGGTTGCAACCCTTTGCTTTTCATTACTTGGAATATTTCTTGCCATTCCCTTCTGGCTTGTAGTGATTCTGTTGAGTAATGGGCTGATAGCCTTATTGGAGCTCCCTTGTATGTTACTAGCTGTTTCTCCCTTGCTGTCTTTAGAATTCTTTGCCTTTAAATTTTGCTATTTTAATTATGACGTGTCTTGCAGTGGGCCTCTTTGGGCTCTTCTTGATTGAGACCCTCTATGCTTCCTGAACTTGCATGGTTTTTTTCCCTCATCAAGTTAAGGAAGTTTTCTGTTATGACTTTTTCAAACAGGTTTTCTATCCTTTGCTCTTCTACTTCTGGCATCCCTATGATACAGATATTATTATGTTTCATGTTGTCCTGCAGTCCCCTTAAACATTCTTCATTTTCTTAGTCTTTTTCTCATTTTCTTGCTCTTTCTTGGAGTTTATTTCTACCTTGTCCTCCAGGTTGCTGATTCAACCCTCTGCTTCATCTAGCCTGCTTTTAATTTCTTCTACTATGTTATTCATTGCAGATATTATATTCTTCATTTCCTTCTGGTTCCTATTGATAGTTTCTAAGTCTTTTTTCATGCTGGTATAGTTCTCAATAAGTTCCTTGTAGCTCCCCTGGAATTCTTTGTAGTTCTTACTGAGCTCTTTGAGTATCCTTATAAGCATTATTTTGAACTCAATTGTCTGATAGTTTGCTTGCCTCTACTATACAGTGCTCTTTCTGGGGATTCCTCCTTTCCTTTGGTTGGGTTTTTTTCTTTGTCTTGCCATTTTAGGGGAGACTCTTTTTGTTTGTTTCTGCTTCTTGGATTGATCTGCTGTGACTCCCTGTCTTTGTGTTGTGAACTTCTATGGTAGGAGACCTGTGAGATTCAGTAGTGCAGTCTCCTTGAACTTCTGATCTTGATGCTCTTGGAATGCTCTTTATGCCATTTATGTGGACTCTCTGGTTGTAATTGGGTTTTGGTTGTTGGATCATTCTTTGGTGGGTCCTTCCTTCCATCCGACTGATGCAGAGTCATTCCACCCACCACATCTTGGATGCTGTTGTACAGGTGCTGCCTTGGGTAAATGGCTGCAAGTGAAACCCAGAAAACAAATCCACACCCACAAAAATGACTCCCACCCACAATCACTCTATCAATAGCCAATGATTCAATATTAATAAAGGTATAAAGAGATTAAGACTATTATAAGAAAGGAAAAATGAATATAAGATGACTAACTGAAAGAAAAATGATTTTAAGAGGGTAGGGGATAAGAAATAATAAGAGTAGGGAATAGAGACAAAGCAAAGAGGGAAAGAAAGTAAAATTTACATCATAAATAAAAAAGGGGAGGGAAGAAGGCAGAATGGATTAAGAGAAAGGAAGCATATAATGTTTGGTTTAAGCAGAAATTTTAAAATATATAATGAGAGAGAGAAAAACATAGGTACCAAGTTGGAGAAAAAGATCCACCACAGCACTATCAACAACAAATGAACAAAAATTAATATAGGTGGGATGCGAATAAGAGGGCAAAAAAGGAAGAAGGAAAAGCTTATGGGATGTCTAGAGGAAAGAGAAGTGATTTGATTTTGAGATGATAGAGGGAGAAGGACTACTAAGAGTGAGGAATGAATACCAGGCTAAGACTGGGAGAAATTAAAATTTAAAACAAACAAACAAACACAAAAAGAAAGGTCAGGAAGAAGGCAAAATGGAGTAGTAGAGGGGAACAATAAAATTTGAGATTTGAAATACCAAAATAGTGAAGATCTAGAGATAAATTTGAAGAAATACAACAACTGCCATATCCAAAACAAATGAGCAAAGATTGATAAAGGTGGAGAGAGAATTAGGTATTTTAAGAAAGGGAAAATGATTGTGAGATGACCTAATGACAAGAAAAATGGTTTTGAGAGGCTGGAAGGGGAGGAGAAATAGTAAGAGTGCAGAAAGGAAACAAATCATAGCAAGAGAAAATAAAGTTCAAAATAAAAATAAGAAAGGGAAAGAAGAAAGTAAAATGGAGTAAGAGAAGGGAGGAGCAAAATATGAGATTGAAATAAACTATACTATAAAAACTAGTGACTTAATAGGCACAAATTTCAAGAACAAGAAATGAATGTTAAAAAGCTATGGAGGAGAGAAAAGACTGCAGTAGAACTCATTTTGGTAGAATCTAGTGTTCACTGCTGTCTTCTCTTTCTGGATCCGTCCCTGGTGATATCAGGTGGTGTGCCAGTCTGCCCCTAGGCAGCCTGTTTGAGGCTACCAGTGATCCACAGTTTGGGACTGTCTCCTTCAATTGTTAATCTAGTCATTCTGTAATCTGGCTTAAGCACCACAGGGTGGGGCAGAATAATACTGTGGGTGGAGCTATTGCTCCCCCTCAGGCTGATGACACTTGGAGGGGAGTGCTCTGCCTGAGCAAGATGGCTCCTGCAGTATGGGGGATGACTCAGCACTGGGATCCTGGCAGTTGTTCCCTCAGTTCTGTCCCTAAAGCCACCATCCCCAGTCTCTTCTCAAGCATCTCTAGTCCATTCTGCCCTCCCTCTGCCAGAGCCTCGGGTAAATGGCTGCAAGTGAAACTCTGTACACTGGCCCTTTAAGAGGCTCTCTCTGTGTACAGCCATCTTTTCCTGGCAGACAGAAACTCTGCTGCTTTTCACAGCTGGATGTTATCTAGGTTCCTTTCCACCTCTGGTACTATAGGCTGGGGATCCTACTTGGAGTTTAGACCCCATACTTCTGAGGGGGAGGGAGCCCCCCCAGCCACTGAAATTTCCCTCTGGCTTTTCAGCTGCTGCCCTTGGGAACCCAGCCAGTCCTCTCACTTTTCTTCTGCACCCTGTACCAGTCATGTTGTGGCAAAGTGGTTTCTTCTGTCTGTCCAGGTTATAAGGCTTCTCTCCAGCTATTGTTCATTTGGGTATTCTGGATGATTTCTCTACAGTTTAGTTGTAATTACTGATTGGTCCTGGGAGGACATTACTATAGCTTCCACTTTTTCCTTCACCATATTCTAAAGCATCCCAATCCATTTTTTTGTATAGGACTGCCTAATCTGATGTCATTGTCCTTGTTTAACATTGTGCAAGGCTTCCCATTTCCCACAGAGTGGAGACCAAACACCTTCCTTATCATGACATTTGTATCATTTATTATTCTCAACTATGAGCAAGAGAAACTTACTCTGGTGACTTTGTGCAGATACCTAAGTAATGGACAAGAGTTGGGAGTGCCGGCAGCAGGAACAGGGAGGGAGGGGCCCCCCAGTGGCCCCTAGTGGCCCTAGGCACAGCCTTTGCTACTGGCTACAGCTGCTTCTCACAGGGGCTGTCCCACATCTCATGCACCATTATCTCATTTCCCCATCATCTCAGTCTGTATCAGGTACTAGAGATTCAAAGTTGGAAGTGAGAGCGTCTGCTTGACCAAGCCCAGCTCACTTCCCTAGGGGAAGGGAAAATGGGAGTTCCCTCCTTTTTGCTTCTTTACTGGAATGGAGAATACCTACCTCCCCCTAAGACAGCATTGAAAATTACCCAAGTTAGGAAGTAGGTTTGTTTCCTGGTAGCCAAAATTAATGACAGGCATCCCTGCAATAGTGGTACCCCAAAATTTTTGTCTGCAGCCCAGGAAGGGTATGCATGCATGCACATGCACATGCACATGTGTGCACACGCACTCCTTTAACTAAAAAAGATTTCAGGAAACACTACTCACCCATGGAAATGTGATAAACTGATCTTTTCTAGTTTTGTTTTAAAAACTGCAGGTCATGAATCACTCAATCGATTTCTGTTTGGACGCTTTGCCCTGCAGTAGTCTCTGTGCAGCACATTTGCAGCACTTCCAGCGAGTGGTTTTCACTCATGAAATGCTTATTTATAGATATTTTCATACTAGGCAATGTTTTTCAGTTCTGGTCTTTATATCAATGTTTGCAAAGTAGGTCCTTGAAGAATGGCACATATTATCTTGACAATAAAGTAGGCAAAAAGAAGAAGAAGAAGAAGAAAATAATGAAACTGTTGTGTAATGAAAAACAACTATGTAATTTCCAAATAGAATACCCCATTGTATCACTAGAGCAGGTTCTGTGGAATGAGGAAGACCTCAGAGAGTGAAGATGGATTTCCCATCACCTGGGGCCCACCCTGGTACAGCTGGTGAGGCCATGGGCATGGGTACAGGCTTGCAGGCCACAGGGCACTGCTGGAACAAGGATTCCTGTTTCAATTCCTCTGTCCCCAGCACCGTGCCACCTTCAACACAAAATAGGTGCCCCATAAATATGTAGTGAATGAACTACCCTAGCTTTGACAGCGGTGCTCCTGAGGGCTGTGGTGAGAGCTCACCCACCAACACACTGGCAGAAGGACCCCTCGCAGCCCTCTGTAGGGCATGAGAGGGTGTCGGGGATCTGGGGGCAGGGGTGCCAAGACCAGCAGCCAGGATGGGCTCAAGTTCACAAACGTGGCTTGTGGCAGTTCTTTCCCACCCCCCAGTCCAGTCACAGGTTTTGTCTGTGGTTCCTTAAAGTGTCATTGAGTGCTTGTTATCAAAGGTCTGGCTGCCCTAAAGAGCAGGCAGCCTCATGAACAAATCAAGGATGGGGGCTGGGGCATTCATAGAAATAACTATGACCAGTAGGCCAGAATGGATAAGTGAGGGAGTGAGTCATAAGCAGAGAAAGTGGAGGCTAGTGGCCTCTGGCCACAGCCAAATAGGAAACTGGACTTTGGTAGCAGTAAACCAGGTATGTTATAGTCTATATGTTACAGATCTCTAGTGTCTTCTAACCCTGCTTCTTCCTAAGCAAAATATACTTAGTACTGTTAATTAGTACCTAGTACACATTGAAGTACTTTTGTATACTCTTGAAACTCTGTGAAGCCCAGAATCTGCTTTCTAGGAATAATCACCATGGAAATAATGTTGAAAAGGAATAGCATTATGTCATCTGCTCTTTCAAAATGAAATTATTTCTGTGCTCTGGCAGATGGCCCATAGTAACTATTCTAATCTGATTATAAGCAGTTGAAGATGAAGTTCTGCCTGGAGGATGCTTTCACCAGTCTCTTACTACACAAGGAGTCAGACTTTGGAGAAAAGACTTATATTTATTCTGTGTTGGTGGGCTGTGCAAAGTCTAGAATGGAGAGAAGGGTGACAACATAGCTGACAGGTAGTTCGGACTGGAAGCAGCTCCGGAGCTGAGGTTGCCTACAGAGTGAAGAGCAAGGTGAAAGTGGAGGATGCTCAAGGCTCCTGCAAAGATGCTCTGTCCAGGGTGCTGATGGGAACAAGCAACAGCTAACAACAACTTGTTCTCACAGCTGTGGACATCACCCTTCCATAGCCTAGTTGACCATGTTGCAATGAGTCTGTGCCTATTTTTTTTAATGCAGTAGAGTAATATTATCACTTATTTAATGCCCACCCTTGATATGTATCACATACGTCTAGTCCTCACAACCACTCTACAAGCTGCTGTTTTCAGGTGTATTAAAATGCAGAGAGGAAACAGGATATGACAGGCAGTAACTACATAGCCAGGGCTGACTGAACCGGGATTCAGAGCAGAGGATACTATACTCCCTTCACTTATTCCAGGGGACCTGCTTTCTATTTATGGTGGTCACATAACATTCTGAGGGACCTCACAATGGGCAGAAACTTCTCTCTCCAAGCAGTGACTCAGGGGACTGTGTCTTCTAGGTGCATGCTTCTGACAGAACCCACTGGGTAATCAGAGACATCTCAGGAAACTGGAAAACCCTTAAAATTTGCTCCATGTGTATGAAAATTAATGACACCTTTCTCAAATTTTGACTTGGTTTTCGTTAAACAAGCTCAGCATTCCTTCAGAATGCCCTTCCTGTTCAGCTCAGGACAGGAGTGTCTTCTTGAGTCACCTGTTCAGGCTACCAGTGAATCCTGTGTCTGCTCTTTTCTGAAGGAGCCAGAAACACTAGTGTGTTCTTCCCGTGGACTCAGCTTAAGAGGCACCATCATTTCAGTAAGAACTGCCAGTTCATCAAGTCTCCAGGCATGCAGTCCAGTGATCACCTCAGATCTCTTAAGTTTTAAATTTAAACTGAAAAGCCACTTTGTAGACCTTTTTAATGAATGTGTACCTTTAGATTTTCATTAAAATGATCAAAATCTTCACACTTTGCTTCAACCTTTTAAAAATGTTCTGGAAGAAAACAGTGGCTTAAAAATGTTGACTTTTTAAATTGAATTTACTGGGGTGACATCGGTTCGCAAAACCATACAGGTTTCAAGTGTACAAATTGATAAAACTTTATCTGTACACTGCATCATGCACCCATTGCCCCAAGCAAAGCTCCTTTCCAACCCTATTTTCTTCCCTTTGCCCTACTCCACCTACCCTCCCCCGCCCCCCACCCCGCTATCTGGCCATCACCGCACTATTGTCTGCATCTGTGTGTTATGATTACATGGTTTTTGGTGAATCCCTTCACCTTTCATCCAGCGCCCCTTCCCCTTCCCCTCTGACAGATGTCAGTCTGTTCCTTGTATCCATGCCTCTGTTTCTATTTTGTTCATCAGTTTATTTTGGTCATTAGTGTTGACTTTTATTATACTGATGGAAGTTGTGACAAGACACTGCAGTCCTCTGCCCACCTTCCTTGTCCCCAGTCTCGCTCCTCAGAGGCAGTATATTTCAGATCATTCTGCCATTCCTTTCATTGTCTAGCTCCCGCATTCTAACAATGTGCACTGCTCCTGCTTCTTTTCAGAACATCATCACAGCGGTGGGGAGCTCAGTTCTCTCAGCACATGCTCCCACATTCCCTTTCCCAGACACCCAAAATGTTGGTAAATCAACAGTGACTAGTTACATTATTACATTGCATATAATTTACTGATGATCTCATAGTGGACAATGATCATTCATTTCTTTCTGAAGGCAACTTTCCCCCCAGTTTTCCCCCTAAGCCAGTGGTTGCCACATAGGACGTTGCCAGTTTTGCTCTGATGTCCATCCCTTTGCCACTTGACTCACCCCATTACCCTGTCCTGAGGGGCAGCCTGTAGGAGCTGCATCTGGGAAAGGGCTCTTTGTTCTTAGACAAACAAGGAAGGAACCGCCTCCCCTATCACTTGGAGAAAAGAGTTCCAGGAACCTGCAGAACACTCACTAAACAAATATCCAAACACAGCTGGGCCATTGTTGCATTTTCTCACTGGATCTCCCTTGCACTACTTTCTGTTCTGCTCAGTCTGAGATGATGCATCTCTGGGCCTGAGCACTCTTGTTTCCTTGGGGGTTTTCTTTTGATACCACTGTCCAGGATCCCCTATTTTATTCATTTACATGTTATTTGCAGAAGCATATTCTTTAAAGGTTTGAGAAATATATATATTTGAAATATGTGTGCATGTGTGTGTGTGTATTTATTTGAGTGTTTGAAATGAATTCATTCTTTAATCACACTGGATTTTATAGACTAGCAAAATGTAGAATTCTAGATGAAATCATTATGTTTTGGAATTACCATTGCTCTCCTGACTTCAAATATTTGTTACCACTGTTCAGAAATTTGTTGTAAGCAATTCCTTTCATTCCAATCTCTTTTATCTCTCTGGAGTTTCTCTTTATTCCTGGGGCACTGCAATTACATGATGCTGTGGCAAGTTGTATTTTCTGGGCCCTTAGTGGTCCTTCTATTCTGGACACTTATGTTTGTCAGTGCTAAGAATTTTCTTGTTTTGTTTCTTTGGTAATTTTCTCCTCTTGTTTTCTTTGCTCTTCCACCCCTGCATTTCTATTAGAATTTAGAACTCCTGCATTGACACACCGATTATCTATCTTTGCTAATTTTTCTTTTTTGGGGGGTTCTAGATTGGGGTTCTGATGAGAGGTTTCTTAGATTTTTATCCTTAAAGCCTTCTTTGCCTTTATATTTTGTCATATTTTTTTTATTTCTTTGAACTCTTATTTATTCTCTGACTGTTCTTTCTATAGCACCATAGTCTTGCTTCATAGACACTCTTCTATTTATGAGGGAATTAATTAGAATTTTTAAAGTGTTTTCTGTTCTTCAACTGGTGAATGGATAAACAAACTGTGGTGCAGAAATACAATGGAATGCTACTCAGCAATAAAAAAGGAATGAGCTATTAATACCTGCAATAGTATGGATGAATCCAGCATGCAATATGCATTCTATGTTAATATTAATAACTGATTTGATATTAATAAAATAATAATATCACAATGGTATTATCTAGTTTCATCCAGTGAAAGAAGTCAAAGAATCCAGATTTGAAAGGCCATATTCATATGATTGTATTTATATACCATTTTGGAAAAGGCCAACCACAGGAATGGAGAGTAGATCAATATTTGCTGGTGGTCTGGAGGGGGGATTTGCTGGTGGTTGGAGGAGGGGCTAATTACAAAGGGCTGGTGTGAGAGAAGTTTTGGGGTGGAACAATGTTTTTGTATATTGAATGTATTGGTGATTATTCTGTGCATTTGTCAAAACTCATAGACTCTACCCCCAACAGAGTGAATTTTATTGTATGTAAAAGAAAATATAGAACTTCCAGTCAAGAGGGAGGCGTAGGTGGATACACTTTGCCTCCTCATACAACCAAAAGGACAACAACAAATTTAAAAACAATAAATGAAACTGCTAGAAAATCAAACTGTATGGAAGTCCAACAATCAAGGAGTTAAAGAAGAAACATTCATTCAGACTGATAGGAGGGGCAGAGACAGGCAGCTGGGGTGGAGAGGACATGTGGCAAGACAGCAGCTGGCAGACCAGGCAGTCCTGTATTTGCATGTGGGTAAACTGGAAGGAACAACTGGGGAGCGAGACAGACCTCCCAACCCAGGGTTCCATTGTGGGATAGGAAAGCCTCAAAACCTCTGGCTGTAAAAACCTGTGGGGGTTGTACTGGTGGGAGAAACTTCCAGCCTCACAGGAGAATTTGTTAGGGAGAACCTCAGGGTCCTAGAATGTACACAAACCAACCCACCTGGGAATCAGCGCCAGAAGGGCCCAGTTTGCTTGTGGGTAGAAGGGGAAGTGACTGACAGCCTGCAAGAGCCGAGTAAGGGATATTGTTTCCTCTCAGACCCCTCCCCTACATACAGCACCACAAGGCAGCGATGTGGGTTGCCTGCCCTGGTGAATACCTAAGGCTCTGCCCCTTACAAGGTAACAGCTGCATGGAGACAAAGAAATATGGCCCTAATGAAAGAACAGATCAAAACTCCAAAAATAGAACTAAGCAATGAAGAGATAACCAATCTGTCAGATGCAGAGTTAAAAACACTGGTAATTAGGATTTCCACAGAAATGGTTGAGTGTGGTCACAAAATAGAGGAAGATGTGAAAGCTATTCAAAGTGAAATAAAGAAAAATATATAGGGCGCCAACAGTGAGAGGAAGGAAACCAGGACTCAAGTCAATGATTTGGAAAGAAAGAAAAAATAAACTTTCAATTGGACAGAATGAAGAAAAAAGAATTCAAGAAAAAGGGGACAGGCTTTAGGAACCTCCAGGACAACCTTAACATTCCAACATCTGAATCATAGGGGTGCCAGAAGGAGAAGAGGAAGAGAAAGAAATTGAAAACTTATTTGAAGAAATAATGAAAGAGAACTTCCCTAATCTGTCAAAGGAGATAGACTTCCAGGAAGTCCAGGAAGCTCAGAGAGTCCCAAAGAAGCTGGACCTGAGGAAGCACACACCAAGGCACATCATAATTACACTAGACAAGGTTAAAGATAAGGATCTTAAAAACAAGAGGAAAAGAAACAGTTACCTACCAAGGAGTTCCCACAAGACTATCAGCTGATTTCTCAAAAGAAACTTTGCAGGGAAGAAGGGGCTGGAAAGAAGTATTCCAAGTCATGAAAGGCAAGGACCTACATCCAAGATTACCCTATCCAGCAAAACTGTCATTTAGAATGGAAGGACAGATAAAGTGCTTCCCAGATAAGGTAAAGTTAAAGGAGTTCATCATCACCAAACCTTTATTATATGAAATATCAGAGGGACTTATCTAAGAAAAAGAAGATGATCAAAACTATGAACAGTAAAATGTTAACAAAGTCACAACTAGCAACAACTGAACCTGAAAAACAAAAACATATGAAGCAAACCACTAGAACAGGAACAGAACCACAGAAATGGAGATCACATGGAGGGTTATCAGAAGGGAGAAGGTGAGGGGGGAATGAGGGAAAAGGTACATGGAATAAGAGGCATAATTGGTAGGTACAAAGTAGACAGGGGGAGGTTAAGAATAGTATAGGAAATGTAGAAATCAAAGAACTTGTATGTTTGACCCATGGACAAGAACTAAGGAGGGAGATGCTGGTTGGGGGGGGGGGATCCAGGGCAGAGGGGAATAAAGGGAAGAAAAAATGGGACAACTGTAATAACATTATCAATCAAATATACTTAAAAAGAAAAAAAAACATAAATTAAGCAAGTTATCTCCCATTTTCTTTATTTTTTAATGCCTTGGCTTATTTTCATTTGAAGGTCTGTTTACATTTTTGGTAATTCTTAGCTATTCACATTTAAGAGTGAGATTGGAATCTGGAGCTGTGAGGTGTGTGTTGTATGCCTTTCCTATTTTGAGGTATTGAGAGTATGGGTGATGAAAAGCTATTAAATATTTACAAACATGCACTCACACACTTACATGAACATACATGTGCACACTTACACATGCACACACGTGCACATTCATGCATGTGCATGCATGCACACTCATGCACTCACACGCACATCCATGCACCCACATGCACACTCACACATGCACATGCACTTACATGCATGGACATATGCCCTCACACACTTAAACACACTTGTGTGCACATGCTCACACATCTGCACTCACGTACACACACTCATATATGGAACGATAAGCAAAAAATTGGTAAATCCCTGCTGACCATTTTCCTCTTTCCAAAATACATTATCTTTTCCTGCTTTAGTGCCCTTGAGATTTCCTATTTTTTCCCTTCCTTTTCTCCTCTAGCTTTCTAGCTTTTGGTGAGAGAATTTGCATAACTTCCCAGTATTCTTTTATTCCTTTCACACCAATTAGAGGACATGTGGCAGAGGGCATGGGCTACCACTTTCCTTCCCCTTTTGCATGACAGGTTCTCAGGCTGTACTTGGGCCTCTTTGGGCCACGGACATGGCCGCCACTGTCAGGACCCTGTGCTCAGCCTGTCTGCCTGGTGGGTAAGCTCTGCCCACTGCTGGGGAGAGGATTTCCTCTGATTTACTCCTGTTGACACCAGAAAGTGCTTCCACTGGGAGCTGTGTCACCTGGACTTTTTGTTTGTTCCTCCCCTCAGAGCTGTTCTCACACGTTAGTTAGAAAGAGCCTCTAACAGTACCCCTGGAAGAGATTTCTCTGGTTGGAAGAGGGTAGTCAGTGTGTGAACATGCTGGTTCCAGAAAGTGGATGGAGGACAGTCTGGGCTGCAGACTTGGACAGCTGTTGCTTCAGGGGAGTGGCCCCCAGGGACAAATGGATAGAACCCTCCCAGAGACTGTCAGGACAACACATTACGGAGGATATTTGAGTAATTGGTCCCGTGCCCATACCTAAAATATGGACACGTATTACACATAGAAGAATGTGATTGTGAGTCATTAAATGAAATCCACTAACTAGCTTTTTGGCTGTTTTGTTTAAAAGATAAGAAGCAGAATATGGCATTTTTTTTTGAGAGTCTTTGATTGAAATGGATGTTTGAGTGTCTGTTATTTTCAGTGAATTTCTAAACTGATTTCAAATATTTAAAACATACTCATTAAAATGTATACATATTCAGGTTTGTGCTTTCTTGGAATGTTTGATTTTTGTTGCTTACAGAAGTGTATTTTAGTATTTAGGATGTATGAATCCAATGGCCAATCTCAGAAGTGCTAGCAAGCCAATTTTTCACTCTGGGATTATAGGTTGAGTTTTATTCAAATACACATCAACACATTGCTTTTCAAGAAAGCATTCTTGAATTTTGTTGGGAATGTATTTTTTATTTTTTTTCAAGTTTGGTAAAATGTTAGAGGATTCCTGCAAGTTTATAGCAAGTTTATCTGAGGTGATTTGAAAAACCAATAATTGCCCCCAGCATATATCATTTATTTTTATTGCATATTTCTAGGCCAAGTAGGTTCCTAACTAAGTAATGTATTTTTTTCCTTCTCTACTTATCTTTATTTCTTTATCTCTTCCTTAAAGATAAAGACATTCCAAGTATAATGATCCAAAATGCCTTTTTCATTACATGGTGTTAACAACTAATGAAAATACAGAGACTCTTCACAAAAGGCCTGGGGCCATGAAAACATATACCTTTCCACTTAGTTGGAGGTTTTGGCAGTCACCTGTGTACTTCATGCACCTGCTTTCTGGTTGTTACAGGCTGCTGTGCTTGGACTGTAGCATAGTGTTAAATATTTAGCTTCATCCTTCTAGGTACCTAGTTCATTTGACAGAATAAAGGTTTTGTGCTTCTGATGGAAGACAAAAGGAATTCATCTTCCAAAAATTTTTTTGAAAGAGCCTGTTTAGAGTGGCCTGGGCAGGCTTTTGAGCTGGAGGTGATTCTGACTCTATCCCTGATGGTATTAGAAGGATTTCTTTCTTCCTTTCAGATAGCAGACAGTCCAGCAGATAAATCGGGGTCCTGTGCCACCTTATCCCCTTCCAGGGTGTCATGCACACAGAAGAGAGTCAGGAAGGTGCAGTTCAAAGTAAACGCACTTTGGGAAGCTAGAATGAGCTACCCCTCAGTTTTCACTAAGCCAGGAAGCCACCTTCCCCGGGAACCAGACTCTTTCTCCCGCCTGTTCTGGTAGATTTGCAGATCCTCTCCCCCATCCATGTTACAGAAGCTGACTGGGCCATGGGACTAGTGGTAGGAATGGCAGGAGGGGGTGGGTTTGTTGAGAATATTTACATAAGGCATTTGTAGTTAGAAATGAGGAAGGCAATATATTAATGAAATGTTACAGTATTATATTAACACTTGGGCAGGTGAATGAGTAAGAGTAGAGGCTCTTAATCTAAGAGTGCATCTTCCATTGCCTTCAGGGGCCAGGCAGGTGGCACAGACTGTGAACTGCCAGGTATGAGTTAAGAGGCCAGATAGCCACTGGAGAAGGAGAAAGCTCATGCTTTGCAAACATGCATGTGAAGTCAGCTTTTGAAAAGTGCTGCCCTCTCTTCCAATGAGACTATAACGAAACCTTGTCTGATTTAGTCCTCAGGATGCCAGTTGAAATGCCTGTACTGAAGTATGTTTCCTTTTCTGTAAGTAAAAAAAAATTTGCTCTTATCTAGATTTGAAGTCCTTATTTTTTTAGTCTCCTGTTAATAAACACCAGTGCATAAAATGTTATTGGGAGAGCAAGGATCTTATCTGGTGTTTTGTAGAGAGAGTATTAGTCATCAATATATCAGCTTTTCCCACCTGTCTCATGAATTTATTCAGAGAATTTATTACCAACTCTGGAAGATCAAAGTCAGTGTCCTTGGTGCCTTTTGAACCTGCCAATTTTTTAAACTATATGCCGACATTTTCTTTGTTGTCCAGAACAGATAACTCCCAGTTTTTCTGGGAAGCCCATAGGGTTTGTGAAGATAAATGAAATCTATGGATAATCCCCATGCCTCATTTTAGTTATTATTTTGCCCTACTTCCTCAGGAAATGCTTTTTACAGCAAGCTGTGCTTGACAGACTTGAGATTCATACTGGCTTCTTTTCATTAGCATTTCCCCACTAAATAGATCATAAGGAAGTGGGTAGCTGGGGAAGCATCACCTACAAATTCAATACCCTGCCAGCTTTGAACGATGCCGCACATCGGTATACCTGTGTGTTGGGGAGCCAGCTGGAGTCTATGTAAAATGGTGTACACAAGCACACACATGTGTGCACATCCATAAATTACCAGAAGGGGTAAAGATCTCATTTTCCCCAGTCCTTCAGTTGGAATTACTGTCTCCTTCTTCATGTGGTACTTAGTACTTCTGTTTAAGAGCATATTTTATTCCACCCTGCCTTGTTTTTGTTACCAGAGTTACTAGCTTTATGTTCAGTATATCCCTTTACCCTCAGGAGATTTTAATTTCTCTGAGGGATAGGGCCTTTTATTTCCTATTGTTCTTTGTACTGTGTTTTTAAAATCAGTTGATGCTCAGTAAATTAAATCCATTTCAGAGCCTTGTTGAGTTCTGTTGCCACATCACCTCGCTTCTCTTACCTTTCTAATTCAGGAGGCTTGTTCTGGGAAGGCTGCAGTGTGTGAAGGGTGATGAGCACCAAAGCACCAGGCAAGGGCACGAGGAGCCTGGCCCTGCCCTGCTGTGACAGGTCTTAGCAGTGGGACTTTGAGTCACAGAGCTTCTCTAAGCTGTAGTTTCACATATAAAAAGAAGAGGTTGAACTAATTAATATCTCACCTTCTTTCTACCTATAACACTCAGTGATTCTTTGATTAACATATGTTCAGCAAGACATCACCCAGAGAGCTAAATAAATGAGGAAAGTTCAATTATGCCAGCATATTAATTAATTTAACCAGCATCTATTGAGTGCCTGCAATGTATTGGACACTCTTGTCACTGGAGATCTGTGGTGAGCAGGGCTGATATGGTCCATATCTTCCTGGAGCTGATCTTCTGGGGGAAGACAAACTGGGGAAGGCTGTGCAGGAGACAAGAGGCTGAGACTGGGGAGAGAGGATGGCCATCAGGGAAGCCTGCCTGACGAGGGCACATTGCAGCTGAAGCCTGAAGTGTACGAAGGGTCCTATAAGGAGCCAGGTCAGATTATGCAGAGCAGTGGTGACAGAGGTGTGGAGCCAGCACACAGCTCAAGGAGAGGCCACTGGGTGAGAGCAGAGGGGGAGGGAAGAGAGGTTTCACAGCCATCAGATCAGAGCAAGGAAGCCCTGGGAGGGTTCATGGTAGGGAAATGACCCTATCTGATTAATGTGTCCAGATATTACTCTGGCTACCACGTAAAGGGAGAATGCTGTTTACAGAAGCAAGAGTGGAAGCCAGTAGACCTGGTAGGAGATTTGTATGTGGTTTACATGGGAGATGGTGGTGGCTATAGAGATGGACAAAAGTGGATGGGCTAAGAATGGACTTCAGAAGTTTATCTGATCACCCTTAATGGATTGGGTGTGAGTTAAAGGAGGAAGGATACAGGAAGCTCTCGCAATTTCTGGCTTTGGTGATAAGGTACATGATGGCACCCACACACCAGATAGAGGAACCTTCGCAGGGCTGGGGCCTGGTGGTGTGAGGTGGGCAGTAGGGAAGAGATCTTTTATCCTGCCGTAACTCCTTGGAACGAGTCCTTCAAATTCTAACATCTTGTTTTCTCTTGACAAAACCTGAATTCTGGAAGTAGCTTGTTTTCAATGTTTGCCATTAAAAATAATCATTAAAAAAATCTCATGTCTGGGATATGCAGTATGAAAGAAGAATCACTAATAACCAGACATCATATAAAATGACATATAACCTCACTAGAAGTAAAATAAAAAACAAAACAAAATAAAAAATGTTAACCCTATCAACTAAAAATGACTGATTTAGTGGAAGCTCAAACGGTAGCTTCAGAGCATGGACCATGGGTTCAAATTCTAGCTCTTCTATCTGCTAAAGTTATTGAACTTTTCTCTGTCTTAGTTCCCCCATTGTTAAGATGAGACAGTAATAGTACTTAGCCATCGGGTTGTTCTATGGATTAATGCAATAAAGCACTGGAAAGCTCCCAGTAATGGTAAGTGCTATTCAGGTGTTGAAGAAAACTTCCTAGTGTTGATTGAACTTCACCCAATTAAAAAATACTTATGAGCCAGCTACTATTTAGGCTTGAGAACAGAGTGCTGAACAGAGGGAGAGGTTCTTGCATTCCTGGAGGAGATAGGAGGAAGGGAGGTGGATAATAAACAGGTCAGTAAGCACAAGCATCAGATAACCTGAGGTGGTAAGAAGAGAAGTGTGCACTCAACAGGGTGACCATATGTCTATTTGATACCTGGTGTCATGGCATTCTGTCTGGTTTAGCATTTTCGAACTCTCAAAAGTTTTCCAGTTTCATAAAAAAAAAAAACTTTTATAGTAGCTTTATTTATAATTGCCCAAACCTGGAAAGAACTCAAGTGTCCCTCACCTGGGGCCTGGATAAAGAACCTGTGGTATGTAGCATGGAGTCCTGTTTAGCCATGGACAAGAGCTGACTACTGATAGACAGATTTCATATGCACTCTCCTAGGGCAGCAATTTTCAGCCTTTCTCTTTCTTTTCTTTTTTCTTTTCTTTCCTTTCCTTTCCTTTTCTCTTTTTCCTTTTTCCTTTTTCCTTTTTCCTTTTTCTCCTTTCCTTTCCTTTCCTTTCCTTTCCTTTCCTTTCCTTTCCTTTCCTTTCCTTTCCTTTCCTTTCCTTTCCTTTCCTTTCCTTTCCTTTTTTTTTGGCTGGATACAGTGAACTTTATTGATGGTGCATGACAAGACAGGGCTCCCCAAGCCCCTCCCCTCTTCAGGGGATCTAGGATGGAAACTGGAGGTCAGGAGATTCTCAGTGTGTTGAGGCATCGATTTGGGGCAAGGACTCCCCAGCAGCTGAGGGTCTCTCTTCCTGTCACTGGGGCTGGTGATCCAGGAGGCTCTTCCTCCTTGGCGGCCACATGAACCACAAGGTCCACCACTGTGTTGCTCTAGCCAAATTCATTGTCATACCAGGAAATGAGCTTGACAAAGTGGCCATTGAGGAAAATGCCAGCCCCAGCATCGAAGGTGGAGGAGTGGGTACCACTGTTAAAGTCACAGGAGACAACCTGCTCCTCAGTATAGACCAGGATGCCCTTGAGGGGGCCCTCCAATGCCTGCTTCATTACATTCTTGATGTCATTGTATTTGGTAGCTTCCTCCAGGTGGCAGGTCAGATCCACAACCGAAACATTGGGGGTGAGGATGTGGAAGGCCATGCCAGTGAGCTTCCCATTCAGCTCAGGGATGGCCTTGCCTGCAACTTTGGCAGCACCAGTAGAAGCAGGGATGATGTTCTGAGCTGCTCCTCAGCCATCACACCACAGCTTTCCAGAGGGCCCATCCACAGTCTTTAGGGTGGCAGTGATGATGGCGTGGACTGTGGTTTTGAGTCCCTCCATGATGCCAAAGTTGTCATGGATGACCTTGGCCGGGGGCTGGGGCAAGCAGTTGGTGGTGCAGAAGGCATTGCTGACAATCTTCCTGGAGCTGTCATACCTGTGATGGTTCACACCCATCACAAACATGGGGGCATTAGCAGAAGGGGCAGAGATGATGATCCTCTTGGCCCCACCCTTCAAGTGAGTCCCAGCCTTCTCCATGGTGGTGAAGACACCAGTGGACTCCACAATATATTCAGCACCAGCATCGCCCCATTTGATGTTGGCGGGATCTTGTTCCTGGAAGATGGAGATGGACTTTCCATTGATGACAAGCTTCCCATTCTCAGCCTTGACTGTGCCTTTGAACTTGCCATGAATAGTATCATATTAGAACATGTAGACCATGTAGTGGAGGTCAATGAAAGGACCACTGATGGTGACAGTGTCCACTTTGCCAGTGTAAAAAGCAACCCTGATGACCAGGCATCCGATATGGCCAAATCTGTTCACTCTGATCTTCACTATCATGTCTCAGTGTTGAGGCTGGCACTGCACAGAAAGATGCAGCTGTCTGTTGAACAGGAGGAGCAGAGAGCCAATTTTCAACCTTTTTCATCTCATGGCACACATAAAGTAATTACTCAAAGTCTGTGGCACACTGAGGAACATATTTTTGCCAGTCTGACAAAGAATAGGTATAATTTTGATCAATCATACCAATGGCTCTTGTTGTGTTGGCTCTTGTCATTTTTTTAATTTGACAACCTGAGGGAAAAGAGGTCAGTGCCCCTGATTAAATGGTCAGGTGTTGCATGTTTTAGAAGTTACCACAGCACACTGGTTGAAAAATCACTGTGCTAGGGGAAAGAAGCTGGACACCAAAGCTGTAAACTGTACACTTACACTTAAATGACATTCTGGAAAAGGCAAAAACTGTAGGCACAGAAATCAGATCTTTGGTTGTTGGGGACTGGAGATTGGGGAAGGGTTGACTACAGAAGGCCCTGGGGAATTTCTGGAGCTCATGGAACTGCCGTGTGTCTTGTTTGTGGTGGCAGTGGTCACAAGACTGTATATGTATGCCTAAATTCATAAAACTGTACAGCACAAATGGTGAATTTTTACCACATATAAATTATACCTTAATAAAAAATTGGAAAAAAATTCAACCCAAGGAAAATATGTCCCTATTTGAATGGTGAATGACCTGATCCTTCTAGTTTGGAAGAGTTTTGAGAGGAAGGAGATGGAGCAGGAAATAGGGGAGCAGAAAGACAAAAGGAAGAGTGACACTTTGATTCTTGAAGGCAGTACATTTTTATTCCACAGATGATTATGGGACATCCATCAGATGCCAGGCCCTGACAGATAGTCCAGGCAGAGGAGATGCACCTGTAAACAACAACAAAAAATGCCCCTCAGGGAGCTTAGCATTCTGTGTAAAACTGCAGATATGCATACCTGTTTCAACAGTGAGTCTAGCTTTAGGAACATAGCTTAAGGAAATACGGAGTGCAACAAAGATATGCACTCAGCAATTCTCTGGCAGGAAGGGGGTTGATGGGTAAATTATGGTACAAGTGACCATTAAAAATTATAAATTATTTATTACATGTATTTATGTGGGGAGGTATCGGTGACATGCAAACTGAGAACTTGGTGTTATTGAAAGCCATCCCCTGATTGTAAAAATATGTGAGATATTACACATCAAACTCTATTTCTTGGGGGTGGGAGTAGGAGACCTTGATATTTTTACTATTTTTTATGCAGTGAGGATCCATTTCTTTTATATTTTCAATTTGAAATATATTGAAGAAAGAAACAAAACAAAATCAATATTAAGTACAAATGGCAAGGAATTAATACCCTGCATTTTTGGTGTGAAATTTCATCCTGGAAGGAAGGATTTGTTCTTTAGAGGCGCAAACAAATGTTTTTTGTTGGCAAATATGAATGAGGCTTCTTTTGGAGAAACATGCAACAGTTTTTTTTATTGGTGAGATTTTAAAAAGTAATGTAGTATTTTCCTTAAATGTCAGATTTATCTGTCCTGTGAAAAATTAATTTACCTTTTTTTGCTGGCCTTCCAAAATGGGGAAATAGCAGCATTTCCTTTATGTCCATACTCTTCTTCACTCTTCATGGTAAAATAGCCTCTGCTACACACACCCCAACCTTCTTTCTAAACATAGCCCTGTTTTATATAATAGAATAAAATGTGACATACCCATGTCTGTGGATGGATGAGGAAGTTAAAGCAAGACACAAAGAGCTGTTACATTTTTACATTATTTGGTGTGCACTCACAGAATTCAGCACCATAGATAGCTACAGTGCCTCTGGACATGTATATACCATCCCCTGAACTGCAAGTCAATTTTTACTCATATTGTGGTGAAGCTGAACTCATGAAGTTCTTTTAGTCTGCAGTGCACTACATTTTAGGTTACCTATAATTTCACCTTTTGAGAATAAACTTATACAACATTATGAAATAGGACCAATAACCTGGCTATTCTTAAGTAATTACAATGGCAGAAAACAGGAATGATTGCCATGAAACTTTCTAAAACATGTGAATGCATTGACTTGTATGTAAATATTTGCAAGTAATTTAATATAAAATTATCCTATTAAATGTGGCAGAACATTATAGACCCCAAATATATGTCCAGAAAGAAAAAAGCATCAACTAAAATTTGAAAGTTGGGATTTTGACTTTTTTGTAATATACTCATTATTAAATGTTGGGCTCATATTCTATGCATTTTTCTGTATCCAAAGTTCTTCTAAAGGATAATTTGTTGCATGGTAGGAACTACCATTGGAGCTTCTCTGATAAATAAATTTTGTTAAGTTGGATGGGATTGCATTTTCATTAAACGACACAGGGCTGGAATATTTATATGAAAACCCCCAAATACTAAAGCATTACATAGCAGACCTGGCAGAAGGCTGTACAACAGTATTTTTCCATTTCTAAAACCCATGCCCCCTTTTAGTAACATAAAAATCCATCCCCCAAACTTTTTTTAGTTTGTTCATTTTCTAAATAAATAAATGTCATGACATATGTAAATCAAACAATGATGATCAGAATGTATTTTTCCATGTCATTTTCCCTGGACATTCTGGGGCAGCTGTCCTGGGGTAACAGGAGAGGGTGCCTCACCAGTTATGCAGTGGGAAGGGTGGCTTAATAATCTGCATCTGAGAAGACTGAAAAACAAATATGGCTTGTGCTGTATTGAAATGGCATCTACATTTGCCATTTTGATCTCTGGTTGGGAGGAGATGGCTTCATCCTGAGTGCCTACTATGTGCAGACTGCTGTCCCAGACAATGTGTGGGAAAGAGAAATATCTGATCTATTACCCTCCAGCCTAGTGGGCATATGGTTTAATAAAGGAAATAAGACACATGTAGCTATAATAAAAGGAGGACACATGTATCTGTAATAAAAGGAAACTCTTAATTATAATAAAATATGTGCATCACCATAATTAAAAAACATAGTATGACAGTGCCAAAGGAGGGATTTGGGGATTCCAGACAGTGCCAAAGGAAAGATTTGGGAATTCCAGATATGAAGAGACAATATCCAGTTCCTATACCAGCACAGTAGGGATGAGAAAATTTAGGAAAGTCTTCATGGAGGAGCTGGCCTTTGAGCTCAGAAGGTAGAGCTCCCTATTTTATAGGGAGACATATTTGAAGTAGAAGAATCAAGGGGATTAAGTCTGGAAACATATATGGGCCCAATGTTCATTGGACCTTGAATGTCAAGCTGAGAAGTTAGGTTTTCACCTGTCACACAACCTGGGTCACTCACAGTCATGTTAGTGGATGGCATGAGGGTGGTAGACCTGCTGAGTTCCTCTTTATCTGAGAATGCCTTTCATGCTGTACTGGACAGAACAGACATGGTAACAGGAAATTGAAATGCAAGATAGAGGAAGAGAAGTGTCTGAGCATATAGATGCTATCAGTCCACTTAATGGTTCAGAAATGTTTATGCATTCAACCAAAAAATTCTAGATGAGATGGTCAAACCATCACCAGAGATTCTGAACTGGGGAGAGCTAAAGAATGCATGATGGTTAAAGGTGGGCAAAGACAATTTTCTTTATTAGCAAGGAGAGGAGGCAGCACTCCAACTACATGCCAGTGAGCCTGATGTGGAGTGCACATTGGATTTTAAAAAGCATTTGTGCACAGGCGGCAAGGAGGCCAAGTGGGGAGCACAGGGCAGCGGACCGTGGGCACACATTCACGCACAGATAAACCAGGCAAAAACGGGCAGCAAGACAGACTGTGCGACGCAGGGCCCCAGTGCTGGGAAGTGAAGCCTAAAAGCACCCATTGAAAATACTTGTAGGGGCTGAGGTGCCAGGAGGGAGTCCCAGCCTCACAGGAGAGTTCCTTGGAGAGACCCATGGGGTACTGGAGCATGCGCAGGCCCACCCACATGGAAATCAGCACCAGAAGGGCCCAATTTGATAGGGGAAAGAGGCTGAAGAGACTGGGATCCATGAGAGAGTGGAGAACAAGTGCCATTGTTCCCTCTTGGACCTCGCCCCCACATCCAGCATCACAACCCAGCCACTGGGCTGCCCTGCCCTGGTGAACACCTAAGGCTCTGCCCCTCACTGTGTAACAGCCACAAGCAGACAAAAACAAAAACAAAAACAAAACTAAGGATGTCTCAAAAGGGAGAACAGACTGGGGCCCTGGAGCTAATTCATCTGAATGACCAGGAGGTGGTCAACCAATCAGATGCAGAGCTCGTAGCACTGGTAGCCAACCTATCAGAAGCACAGTTCAAAGCTCTGGTGATTAGGAAGCTCACAGAATTGGTTGATTTTGTTTGCAAATTAGAGGAACAAATGGAGGCTACAATAAGTGAAATGAAGAAAAATGCACAGGGAACCAATAGTGATGGGAGGAAATCTGGGACTCAAATCAATGGAGTGGACCAGAAGGAAGAAAGAAACAACCAAACAGAAAACAAGGAAGAAACAAGAATTCAAAAAAATGACAGGCTTACGAACATCCAGGGCATCTTTAAACATCCCAACATCTGAATTATAGGGGTACCAGAAGGGGAAGAAGAAGAGCAACAAGTGGAAAACTTATTTGAACAAATACTAAAGGAGAACTTCCCCAATCTGGCAAAGGAAATAGACTTCTAGGAAGTCCAGGAAGCTCAGAGAATCCCAAAGAAGGTGGACCTAAGAAGGAACACACCAAGGCACAGTATGATTACATTAGCCAAGATTAAAATGAAGGAGAGAATTGTAGAAGCAGCAAGGGATAAGGGGGCAGTCACCTACAAAGGAGTTCCCATCAGACTGTCAGCTGATTTCTCAAAAGAGACCTGCCAGGCAAGAAGAGGCTGGAAAGAAGTATTCCAAGTCATGAAAGTCAAGGACCTACATCCAAGATTGCTCTATCCAGCAAAGCTGTCATTTAGAATGAGAGGGCAGATAAAGTGCTTCTCAGATAAGGTCAAGTTCAAGGAGTTCATCATCACCAAGCCCTTATTATATGAAATGTTAAAGGGACTTATCTAAGAAAAAGAAGATAAAAAATAGGACAGTTAAAAGACAGCAAACTCACAGATATTAACAACCACACCTAAAACAAAAGCAAACTAAGCAAAGAACTACACCAGGAGCAGGAACATAGAAATGGAGATCACATGGAGGGAGATCACATGGAGGGGAGTGGGAGAAGGAGAGAGGGAGAAAAGGTATAGAGAATAAGTAGCATTGATGGTGGGTAGAAAATAGACAGGGGGAGGGCAAGAATAGTGTGGGAAAAGTAGAAGCTAAAGAACTTATGACACATGGACATGAACTAAAGGGAGGAATGTGGGTGGGAGGGTGTGTGCAGGGTGGAGGGGAATGATGGGGGAGAAATAGGACAACTGTAATAGCATAATCAATAAAATTTTTAAAAAAGGAAAGAAACCGAAAAAAAAAAACATTTGTGATTGGTTAGTTATGAATACTGAGAAAAATAAACATTCTCTTCGGAGAATGGTGGGCAGTATGTAAAACATGTCATAGTAGATCATCCTCATTTTCTTTTCTTTCTTCACTTTCATTTTCTCTCTATTTTGGATAAGAGGTGATATATTTTTTTCAGCAACACGTTTGACAAAGTTTTTTCCCCAATTTTTCAATTATTTTCATATTTTAAATTTTTATTCCTATCTCTCCACACCTTCCCCTTTGACAATTATCACCTTGTTCTCTAAATCTAAGGGTCTGTTTCTGTTTTGTTTGTTTGTTTGTTTTCAGATTGTACATATGAAAAGATCATATGGTATTTGTCTTTCTCTGTCTGACTTATTTCACTTTGCATAATACCCTCTAGGTCCATCCATGTTGTTGCAAATGGCAAGATTTCATTCTTTTTTATTGCTGAGGAATATTCCATTGTTATCTGTTTATCTCTATTATAAAAGAAACCTTGAGTAATAGCCAAGATATGGAAGCAACCTAGATGTCATCAATAGATGAATGAATAATACATGTATACATAATATTCTACATCTTCAGTATTCATTCATCTGTGAATGAACATCTAGGTTGCTTCCGTATCTCGGCTATTACTCAGAGTTCCTTTTCTACTGATATTCCTGTGGATAAGATGGGACATGTGCAGTGGCTGCAGGGCCCGGTGGATGGAGGAGAGCCTGTGTGAACTTTCCCAAAGGATGCTGATAAGCAAATGAGGAGCATCATGGAGTTACTTCTCCCTGCCACCAGATGCGGCCACTTCTTCCCCTGTCCTTTCCTGCTGACTTTGGTGTTAGTGACATGAATGATAATATGGAGGCTGCACTTACCTCTGTGAAGATAGTATGAAAACAAAATGGACTGCCTGTGTTTTGAATGAAAAATGGATAAGATAGAACAATGGGCCTAGACCAGCAAGAGGAAGTTCAAGGAATATATTTGTTATGGTCCTACCCATGGGTGCTAAAATCCCCATTATGAATTTCTAGGGTTGAGTTAGTGTACTTTAGGAATAACTCATATAGTACTTGGCATTTTATTTGATGATATGGAATTAAGAGGGTGATTTATATGCCTACGTAGAGGTCACTCTCTCAGATCATGTGATGTACATAGTTTTGCTCATGACTACTGAGAAGAATTCATTTGTTTCTTTCTCCGAGCCTCGACAATTCAAACCAAAGAGGGCTTTTAGTTTCATGCTTCTAATTCTGCCCCCAGAGAGGTAGAGATGCCCCATTGTGTAAAGGGCCCATGTCTGTAGAATTGCTTGCTGTCCCTAACTTTCTGAGATATCTGTTTTCCCACCCAGGTTGCACAGTGAGTTTTAAATCTCTGCTTATTGATTTGTCTTTTTGTGTTTGTGCCTAAAGGACATATGTATCTTCAAGAAGAACATTTTTAAATGAGTAAAGAAAGAATCTGAATACAGAAAGGGGGTTCCTTGAGAATCTGCTCTGTGGTCAAAGAACCAGGGTTGGGATCAGAATAACAGCACCTTGGTTAGGCTTGACATTGGGGTCAGGCCTGGGCCTGGGGTATCATTGGCTTGCTGAAGTCAGGCCTGAAAGGAGACATAGAAGGAGAAGAAAATAAGGGTGACAGGGATGAAGGGCCTTGGGAGGATGAGGGGCGTGAGTGCAACACGGGAAGAACAGAAGAGCAGTGTGGCAGCGAGACACGTGCACATGTGTGCAGCTGTGTGTATGTGGACAGGGTTATGTGAACTTGGGAATGACCTAGATTGGGATGTTAATGTGTCTTGGGCAGAGGGGGAGAAGGGTCAAATAAAAAGAAATTGAATTTAAATTTGTGTTCCTGTTTTGCATGAGCTTTCTCTCCTTCTTTGATTTATGACAAGAAACCTGCTTATAAGGAATGATCTCATTGATGTGAGAAGTACATTCTTATGTTTACATGCAAAAGAAAAGACATGAAAAGAGAGCTTTATCAGCTGGGCATTTAGGGATGCCTGTGGCAGGTTGTCAAGTAAAAAATTAAGTTGGGAAGGTGGGGAGGGATGGAGAGGAGCATGGTAATAGCTGCAAGGTATTGGTGCCTTTTCTGTCCTTTGTGTTTTTCGTTCATTTTATTATTTTGTTTTATAACATATATGGTGTACATATACATTATTATGAATATACAGATATCCATAATATGAATATATATTCAATATATGAACATTCATATATATTAATATATGGAACAACATATTAAACAGTGATGAAGGGGAAGACAAGGGGGTACCTTATTTTAGTAGAAACATCACAAGAGCCTCTGAGGTGAAGAGAGTGTGTGTGTGTATGTACACATACGCACACGCCTGAGCTCACATATGTTTGCAGAAATGAGGAGGAAGGTGTGGAAGGCTATTGACTTTGAATCCCCACTTGGGCAGTTAGGGATGAGGCAGAACCTTGTTACTTTTAGCTCTCTCATCCAGGGCTGAGTAGAATGCGTTGATAGTGTGATTAAACAATGTTAGCGTTGAATCAAATGGTTTACAGATGATCTGTGAGTCCACTTTGATGGAAATTTAAATACTGTGTTGGATATTGAACTTTATAAGGGCAGAAATAACATTGATCTTCATAACTCATTCAATCATTTGTTCATTCATATTAAGGGCCTGATGCATATGCTAAGTATCAAAAATATTTTATTCAGTGTCTTGCACATCTGAAGTTTCTTTTTAAAGTAAAGCTATAGGGTATTATGAAAGTTCATCACAGAAGGGCCTAATCTAGTGAGTATGGAAGGCTTTCTGGAGAAAGTGTTTTTTTTTTGGTTTTTTTTTTACTGCAAACTGAAGAATACAGAGGATTTACTTGGGTGAGGCAGGGGAAGAGTCCACATTCCATTTGGCTGGAAGAGTCTGTGCAAAGGTCCTGAGGCTGGGAGGAGGGAAGATGGTACTGTAAAGAATGACAACACTGTGGCTGTAGCCTAGAGTGACAGGGTGACTAGTGAGGAGGAGGCCAGAAATGGGTGTAGGACTGGATCATGCAGGCCTTGCAGGTTGGAATAGAATCCTCCAACTTTTTGTTTCAAAAAATGTCAAACCTATTCAAAAGCTGCAGGCACAGTAGAGTGGATCACCTAGAACTTCAAGTTAATTTTGCTATAGCTGCACACTCTCTCTTTCACACAAATATGTGCATGCACACACATTTTCTCTTTGCTGAACCATTGGAAAGTAAGTTACAGACAACATGTCATGTTAAGAAGCATATCATGTTCAAAAACATGTATCTTCCAAAACCAAAGGTTATCTCTGAGATGATCCCAATACTATTATACATCTAAGAATGTTAACACTGCTAAAACCCCTTTACCTAATATGCAGTCCATATTTTAATCTCTAATTGTCCCAATAATGTACTTTGCTAACTTAAAAAAAAGATCCAAGGTCTAGTCAAGGATCATGCACTGCATTGAGATATCTGTTGGCTTTTTGGGCCAAGGTTAGGCCAGGTATTTTGTAAAACATATATATGTTTTGAATTTGTCTGATTATTTCCTCATGATGAAATTCACTTTGAATTTTTTTAGCAAAAATACCACCGGGTGCTATGAGGCACAGAGAACTGCCTAACCTTGGAACACTGATGTCATTTTCCGTTATTGATGATGTTAAATTTGATCATTGAATAAAGGAGGTTGCCACCAGTTTTCTCCATTTTAAAAATAACATTTTTCTATTGCGAGAAATAAAGTAATCTGAGGTTGTGTAAATATTCTGTTCCTCAACATCTTTCACCCAGGGCTTTTAGTGGCTGTTGGTGTCCCCCACCCAAGATAATTAATTATGACTCTGGTCAAAATGGTGATTTTTCTAATTATATGATTTTTTCCTGTATGAGTTGGTAGTCTTCTGTGAAGAAGAGCTTCTTTTCTCCTCTACTTTTTAAAATCAGTATCAGTATGGATTTGTGGATTTTTTTAATTTCAATTTAAGATTTTATATGTTAATCATCCATTTCTAACATTAATCATTTTGAAGTTTCAAATTCCCCACACTTGGCCAGCAGGAGCCCCTATCTGAAAGGTTTTTGAGAAACTTATGGATTAAGTTAGCAAAATAATAGTATGAAAGTGATGAATAAATTTGTGTTGAACATACCTTTTTCTGCTGAGAATCTCTATTTGTTGATCTAACATGATTTTATTTCTATTTCTCTCTAGGTCTCATGGACTAATTGGCTCTTTTTCAGCAGGCCCTTACCAGAGAAATCATCCTGCTATATAATGAGGTTTGGTTTTAAAACTGCCCTGAAAATGATTAAAAGCAGTGTCTCAGTGTGACAGAATCAGGGGGCAACACACTGTGTAAGAATTTCCTGTTCATCCCAAAGCAGCTTGGAGGGAGCCCCTTTCCGTCCAGGAGGACTGCATGGCAAGAAGCCCCCACTGACCGTGGAAGATGAGTGTCCCATTGGCTCCTAAGAAATCGTGTTACACTCAATTGCAGGACAACAGAAAGGGGGCAAAAAATAATAATGAGAGTCTCCTACCTCTGGGTGATACAAATGCCAATCAAATCATGGTGGAAGTCAGTCCTCATGATGAGTCTCAGACATGTGACCTGACAGATGGGACTGGAAATGCAAATTCACGTGCGCCAGAAAATAGTACCCATCTCCATAAGGAATTTCACCAACTTCAGGGCATAGGGAAGGTGTTGCAGGCTGGCCCCAGCAGCCTGAAAGATTTCAAATTCTCTTCACCTGTTCGTGGGGAATTAAGTGGAGAACACACAGTGCAGAGAGGCACAGCTCTCCTGCAGACCTCGTGGAGTATCCAGGGACCAAGTCTGGCAGGCTGGAGGAATGCTATGGGTGAGGCCAGTCCAGATGTTTTGACTCCAAGGGACACTGAAATTCTCCGGCACACTCCCAAGGATAAATTGGCAAAGACCCTTGACAATGAGGAACTGAGAAGGCATGCTTTGGAAAGGGCCAGCAGCCCTGCTGTAGCAGTGGACATGCTCACGAAGGGGCGTGCTGGGAGCCTGACTCTGCAGCCTCCACAGACTGCCCCGCTGGACTCCCCTGAAGCCCTGGATCATGTGCCCAAGGGTGGTGAGGGGCCACAGAAGACAGTGACAGCCCACCTCCCAGAGACAGCTTTTCCTCCAATGGACATCATCTCAGAGGGAAAGATTGTGTGTCATCCTAAACCATCTACCTCAGAAACCAAGGAGAGCACCTGCTTAGTGCCACAGCTGGAGTGGGGACATGCCCCAGGAGTTAGCGAAGACAGCACCCCATGTTCTGCCAATCCACAGTGTGCTCTGACTTCAGCATCCAAGGAAGTCCCAAGTAAGCCAGAAGCGCACTTAGGTCAGGAAAAGCGAGAGCCCGGGCTGGAGCTGGAATTTGTCTCAACCTGGGCCACACAGGAATTAACGTCAGCCCGGGCCGAGTGTCTGAGATGTCCCACAGAAGACGGTATGTTACTCCAAGAGGGAAAAGAGTCAGGTGGGGAAGCACAGCAAGAAGCCACCACCAGGACAGCCAGCAGTCTGCCCCAGAGCAGTAGCCACCCACTTGGTGGGGCAGGAGGCAAGAGTGTGCAGGACACCAGTGCCATCCACATGGGTGAGCAGGGTTCTCTTCAGAGCACCCCCAGACCTAGCCCTGCTTCCTTGCGAGCTGCTGCTAATCAGCCCCCTGACAGAATTTCACCAAGCACAGCTAGGAAACTGGGTGAAATTTCACCCAGCAGCATTTCACCAGGTGACAGTCATGTAGTTTTTATTCCTGATGCCCCATCTGACAGCAGGCCCCCAGATGTTAGTGAGGAGAAAGGGGTGCTGAGCAGTGGGAGCAGGGACAGCGCTACAGTTTTTATTTCAGATCCTTCTGTTAGAGAGAGCAAAACTGGGGTTGCTGAGCCCCTTAACCCTCAAAACAGCAGCTTAGAAGCAGGGGAAAGCAAAGAGGTCACTACATGTGTTGCTGAAAATAGGAACCTTCTAGAAAATTCAGTTAAGACTGTAAGTTCCCCAGCAAGAACAGATTGCCTTCTCAGTATCCCAACCCCTGTACAACCAGAGGCAGCTCTGAATGTGACCCACCAGCCAGCACTACCCAGTACCAGTTTTCAAGACTTGAGTATGTTGGGTGCAGATGTGGGGTTACCCTCGGCTGCCCCACCTCCCACTGACAGTTTGTGGTCATTGAACACCTCCCTGAAAGTGCCTGATAAGAACACCTGCCCCAGTATGATCCCCAAGTCTGTCTCCACACATTCTGAGTATTCATCTTCTGCACAGAAAGGACTGGAGAACCACCAGGTTGAAAAAACAGAGGAAAGGACAGAACCCAAGCCCATCATTTTGCCCAAGCCCAAGCATGTGAGGCCCAAGATCATCACCTACATCAGGAGGAGTCCGCAGGCCCTCGGCCAGGTGGACACTTCACTGGTCCCAGTGGGGCTTCCTTACACTCCGCCTACATGTAACACGCCTGTTCCCAAAGAAGAGAAGGCAGCAGGAGGCGACCTGAAGCCAGCTGCCAGCCTCTATGAGAAGTTCAGGCCAGACTTGCAGAAGCCACGGGTCTTCAGTCCTGGGCTGATGGTATCTGGGATCAAACCCCCAGGACACCACTTCAGTCAAATCAGTGAAAAGTTTTTGCAGGAGGTAAGAGAATGTCAATCTGATACTATCTGTAAGTCAAACACCCTAAACTTTTCAATTAATTTATTTTCAATTAATTGTGATGTCATATATTTTCAATTAATTGTGAAAACAGAATATTCTCCCTTGCTGATTTTGATGGATATACTTGTACAAAAATGAGTGTTTTTAATGGAGGAAGATGTAGACAGATGGACATTTTCACTGGAAAAGTTTGATGATCATAATGAGTTGGATCTACCATCTGAGGACATTCATTTAAATTCCATGTGATATAATACACATGAAGTTAGATAAGCATGCATTTAAATTGGTTTCCATGTTTAAACAAGTGAGCATAATTCTCTCAGCTAGGCAGGTGGAAAAAGAAATCAGAAATAAATACATTGTTCAAATTAGTCAAACTTCATCCTCTGAGGATTATATTTCCTTTATGGGACAATCTCATATTTACACATGTGAAGAACACAGTGGGTAGCAAATAATGTGTCAAGCTTGGGCTCTTCAAGTCAAAATAAGAATTACAACTAGCATTTAGTTGAGCACCTACTATGCCTGAGGTCCCTGTAACATATTTAATCTTTGTCAGTCTTCAACAGTCCTTACTGTAATTCCCTGGAGGTTAGGACTGCAGTTTTTATCATTGTATAGATGAAGAAACAGATGTGGAGAGGCCTCCGTAACTAACCTATGGCCACAGAACAAGGACCGCCCTGAAATGCTCTCCTATGCCTCACTGTTTCCTCATGATTCTCCCCTTTCAATAACTGGGTGCAAGGTGAGTCATCCTCCCAGAGCTCATGAAGAAGACTGGTCTCCTGGTAGGCAGAGCGATGAATTAAAAGGAAAGCTGGCTCAGGTGTCTCCTGTTCCTAACACCCCTCAGGTCTGCCCAGGCCACTCAGACACAGGCTGGAGCCTGCAGGATGGTTCATGACCTCTGGGCTACTGCTGCTTCCTCCACTCTTCCTCTCTCCCCCTGCTGTTTTAGCCCTTTGCACCTCCCTCTACTCGGAATGCTCTTCTCCCAGATATCTGAATGACTATCTCCTTCAATTTCTTTAGGTCTCTTTTCAAATGTCACTTCATTGGAGAAACCATCTTTTCTGTGAGACCTCTTTCTCTAGTTCCTTTCTTCTTAGCACTTATCTCCCGTGATGTATGTAGTTGTTTTTGTTTTTTCCTCTGCATAAACTAGAATGTGAAATCCATGGAAGTGGGGACTTTTCCTGTCTTTTGTTCTCCACTGTGACCCCAGAGTTCATAACAGTGCTTAGCATAAATGTGTGCTCAAAAATGTTGAAAGGGGTGGGACTTCCGGCCAAGATGGAGGTGTAGGTAGACACACTGTGCCTCCTTGCACAACCAAAATTAAGGATAACAAAGATTTAGAAACAAGAAAACAATCAGAACTGATAGAAAACTGAACTGTACGGAAGTCCGACAACCATTCATCCAGACTGGTAAGAGGGGCGGAATCGAGGCAGGAAAAAGTGAAGGATGGTGGACCCGGGCATGCAGGCAGCAGCAGTTGGCGGATTCCAGGTGCACAGGCGGTAGCTAGCAGACCCCAGGCACAGGGTGGCAACAGTGCAGACCCAGTGAGGCCAGGCAAGGTGGCTGGCTGACCAGGCGGTCAGACATTCATGCGCAGATAATCCAGGTGAAGGGGAAGCGGCGGAAGGGACTGGAAGCTGAGAGAGAGCAGAACAAGCACCATTGTTCCCTCTTGGACCCCACCCCCACATACAGAGTCACTACCCAGTGACAGGGCTGCCCCGCCCTGGGGAACAACTAAGGCTCTGCCCCTTACTATATAACAGCCATGACCAGACCCCCCAAAAAATCCAAAAATGGCTCAAACAGGAGAACAAATCAAAGCCCCAGAGCCAATTCATCTAAGTGACCAAGAGATAGCCAACCTATCAGATGCGCAGTTCAAAGGCCTGGTGATCAGGATGCTAACAGAATTTGTTGATTTTGCTCACAAATTAGATGAACAAATGAAGACTATAATAAGTGAAATGAAGGAAAACGCACAGGGGACCAATAGAGATGGGAGGGAAACTGGGACTCAAATCAATGGAGTGGACCAGAAGGAAGAAAGAAACAACCAAATAGAAAAGAAGGAAGAAATAAGAATTCAAAAAAATGAGGAGAGGCTTAGGAACCTCCAGGACAATATCCAAATAACATTCCAATATCTGAATTATAGGGGTACCAGAAGGGGAAGAAGAAGAGCAACAAGTGGAAAAGTTATTTGAACAAATAATAAAGGAGAACTTCCCCAATCTGGCAAAGGAAATAGACTTCCAGGAAGTCCAGGAAGCTCAGAGAGTCCCAAAGAAGTTGGACCCGGGGAGGAACACACCAAGGCACAGCATAATTCCATTAGCCAAGATTAAAATGGAGAGAATTGTAGAAGCAGCAAGGGATAAGGGGACAGTCACCTACAAAGGAATTCCCATCAGACTGTCAGCTGATTTCTCAAAAGAGACCTTCCAGGCAAGAAGGGGCTGGAAAGAAGTATTCCAAGTCTTGAAAGTCAAGGACCTACATCCAAGATTGCTCTATCCAGCAAAGCTGTCATTTAGAATGGAAGGGCAGATAAAGTGCTTCTCAGATAAGGTCAAGTTCAAGGAGTTCATCATCACCAAACCCTTATTGTATGAAATGTTAAAGGGACTTATCTAAGAAAAAGAAGATAAAAAACATATACAGTAAAAAGACAGCAAACTTACAGATATTAACAACTACACCTAAAACAAAAGCAAACTAAGCAAACAGCTAGAGCAGGAAGAGAACCACAGAAATGGAGATCACATGGAGGGTTAGCAACAGGGGAGTGGGAGGAGGGGAGAGGGGAAAAGGTACAGAGAATAAGTAGCATTGACAGTGGGTAGAAAATAGACAAGGGGAGGGCAAGAATAGTGTGGGAAATGTAGAAGCTAAAGAACTTATGACACATGGATATGAACTAAAGGGGGGGGATGTGGGTGGGAGGGGGTGTGCAGGGTGGAGGGGAATGATGGGGGAGAAATGAGACAACTGTAATAGCATAATCAATAAAATATATTTAAAAATGTTGAATGGTAACTGAATTATAAACTCACATATGCTGAATCGAGACAGAAGTCTACCAAAGCTCCCTAGAGATAGAATAATTGAGTCCAAAGTTGGACTCTAGCTTGATTGACTGCATTGACATTTTTATGGACTGTATTGATCACAGCAGAAGGTGTCATCTCTGGCACAGAGCAAGCAGTCAATCCATTCTCAGCAGCAGATCTTGACTGAGGCCCGCACTGACCAGTTGCCCCACCAATTGACCATGTGGCCTGCCTGGTGCCAGCTGTCAGCAGTGAATCACACTGCTGGCTCCTGTCTTCCGACTCTGTGCTTGCTGTAGAGGCTTCCCCCTCATACCTCTAGAGAGAGGGTACTGGCCCCAGAGGGGTCCAGTATCTTTGTAGGGACTCACCTCCCTGTGCTGGGCTGCATGGTGTCCTGTCCTAAGTGCAGTGAGAGCATGTCCTGGTCAGAGGAATTTAGAGTCTGTCCAAAGGCAGTGCCATCTGCCTAACATGAACAATTTGCTACTCCGGTTTATAGGTCAGTCTCTTAGCGTTGTTAATGTGAGTATTTCTCAAATTTTCAAAAATGTATCCACCTGGGCCTCTGAGGCTCAGGGTCAGGTGGTCAGGCTCTGACCCTGGGCTCTTGTCTAAGGTCTGCACCTCTTGTCTAAGGTCCCTGGGAGGCAGACACATGACCTTCCCCTGTGCTGCAGGTACCAGAGCTGGTTAAATGAGTAAATGTTTTTCTTCTCAAAGTATCACTGCAGAAGTAACCAAGTCATGCAAGATAGAGCCTCTAAATCTGACACAGTGGAGTATCTCTTGGACAAACACAACCTGGAAGGTAGCGATACTGAGAGCTCAGCATTCGGCTGGCTTCTTTGTAGCCCCTGGGGACTTCTCTGGTCACCAAGGCAGTGTGCACATGTTGGGGTGACCCTGCCCTTTTCTATATGTTGTTAATAAACTAACTTGATACCTCTTCTTTCCCCCAATGAAAAGATAATACTAGATTATTCTCTGCAAAAAAAAAAAAAAAAAAAAAGAAAGAAAAATCCATGAGAGTAACTTCATTTGGAGGTGTTGGTAAAACCTTATTGACTGCAATTATTTGTCTGCGATCCTTCCTATTTTTTTCCTTTGTGTATTTGTTTTCTCTATTGCTTTAGCTCTTTCCATAAAACATAGAGTAATTTCTATATTATATATACACTTTCCTCCCCCAAAATATTTTCTATACTTAATCCTGGAGAAACCACCCCACATGTCAAGATGATGGGGTAGTAGGGACATCTGTGTGGCTTTAGCAGTTCAGAGGGGTTTGGAGAGACTCTGTTGGCATGGGGACAGCAGCGCTGCCCTGTACCAGCCACTCTGTCTGGGGACCATTTTCTGCCATGACCCGAGCCTGTGAGGCTCAGGCCCTGTTCTCAGGCTACAAGATAGAGCAGAGATGCCCCGGGTGTTGTGATGGGCTGATTTCTGAGAGAATCTGAAGTGGGGAATAGGCTGGCCCTTGGCCCCTGCTCCTATCTCTGTGACCTGCTGCAGGTCAGCAAGTCCCATCCCACGGTCAGGCTTGGTGCCGGCGGTACGGGAGACGCCTCCCTGCGTGGTGCCCCGGCTCCTCACAGGGTGGCTTCAGCTGGTCTCCAGGAAAGGAACACATTTCTGACCAGTTGCCACAGAAATAGTTTTCAATTGTAAAAGTTATATATCATTTTAATAAAACAGGAATATCTTACAATAAAAAACCAAAGCAGCCTCAGACTCTGCCGTTGTTATTGCCAGCTCACTGCCTGTTCGACAGCATTAGTGGAGATGGGGAGTCAAGAGTGGGTGCTCCTTGGAGGGAGGGCCAGAGCACAGAGGTTAGAGCTTCCAGAAGTGGCCTGGAAGATAATCTTGGGCCCAGTCATGCCAGCACAATAAAATCTGCGAATTTGTTTTGCTATTTCCCGCTTTCAGCTCTCCTGAGGTCTTAGGGACACTGCTCCCTTATGGGAAGTCTTTACATTTTGGTGTAAAGAAGTGAGCAGAGGTGAGAGGACAGAGGTTAGGTAGTGTGCCTACGACATGCAGATGTGTGATTTGGACTGTTCTTCCTTCTTGCTCCTTAGTACCACCTCACCTCTGAAGAACACTGTTCGCAGGGTTCTCCAGAGAAACACAGGGTGCACAAAGGTGTGTGTATGTATGCATGCATACAGGTATCTGTCTGTCTGTCTTTCTACCAGAACTTTAAGGGCCTGGCTCACACAATTGTAGATATGGGCAAATTCACAATCTGCAGCTTGGGCCATCAGGCTGGAGACCTAGGGAAGAGATGGTGCTGCAGTTCAAGTCCGAAAGCTGTCTGCTGGCAGAGTCTCTAAGGGAGGTTCAACTTTTTTCAAAGGCCCTCAGCTGATTATACAAGGCCCATGCACATTATGGAGGACTATGTTCTTTATTCAAGACCTCTTGATTTAAATGGTGATCTCGTCTAAAAAAAAAACACCTTCACAGTATTATCTAGAATAATCTTGGACCAAGTATCTAGGTCTGGTGGCCCAGCCAAGTTGACACAATTAGCCACCACAAGCCCCTTCCCTGTAGTCGTTCCAATGGCTTCTAACTGAAGCCTCCACATTCATCCCACATCTTCCCAGCCCAGGATCCCACGAAGACAGGACAAGGCACATACAAAGAGGGACAGTTCAGTAAGAACTGATCTGTCTGTGTGTTGTGGTTGATGTTAGGGGTTTGTTTGAAATGACAAGTGTCCTCAATTTGCTTTCAAAATTATTTCTCTAAAAATGCTCCATCAAAGACAGAGGAAAACCACCATGTGTGGCGGATGTGCAGCGAGTCTGCTGTCTTTTGTCAGTGAAGGTGAAAGAAAAGGGTGTGAAGCTGTTTGTAGGTTCTCCTGTTGTATTAAAAATGCACAGATTAGGCATCGGAGTAGTACTTTTCACCTTTATAAAGAATTTGTTCTTTTACCAGAAGCAAATTGCCCAACAAAATGGCAGGCATTGAAATTACTGAAATTGTGATGATCGTTTTCCAGTGATGACATGGTGGGTTTGGACCCCTGAAAAGTATCCAGTTTTGAAGAGTAATTACCAGGCTCGACATATTGCAAGCCTAAAATGTTGACAGATGTAGGTTAGAAATGATTACAATTTCCTCATGTGAACACCTGCTAAAAACAATGTGCAATGGCACCAAAACTTTACAAACAGAAATAAAAAATAGTGGAAATGTGAGTACAATATAAAAGCCAAAGATTGATAGTTAGAGACTAAGTAGAGAATGGTAAAATTGTTTATTAGAGAGCAAATGTGGAATGTTCTTTTACGGGGATGTGATTTGTTGTGACCTGAATTGAGTCTGTGTACAATGGCAGCCACGCCTAATTTACAACGTGATTATGTTAAAATTTTAAAGGCCTAATCTTTTGTTTCAATAACATCAGTTTAAGAAGGACTTTGTATCTATTTCAACATTAAAAGAGTATCAAATTTAAGGAATTATTTCTTCCAACATCTTGGATCAAAGTGTGGTAGCCCTTATAAAAAAAATTGTCAGATGCTGTGATTCCTAAATATGTATGAAACATAAAATATATGGTGATTTAGAGCAGAATTAATTAACAGATATATTTTTAATGCATAAATTAAAATGCATTCACTCTGGTACTATTTTTTAAACTGAGAGGAAATACATTATTGAGTTGTCTTATTTTTTCATTTTTGATATGAAGAAACAGGGATCATTTGAATGGGCTTTGGGAATCCAGAATTTCACATGTCTGAATTGTTAGTTATGGGGAAGAGTAACAGGAATGTTATGTTACTAAACTTAAAAAAGAATGGAAACATGGTTTTTCTTACTTATTAAATACTTCCGACTTCAGCCATGTGTAGATACTGTTCTAGGTACTGTGAATTCAGCAGCCCATGAGGCTCTGCCCCAGCGCTCCCGTTGTGGAGGAACTTTCTCAGACATTCCTGGCAGCACCACCTTACTAGGGAAGACAGTTAGAGGGGGTGCATCAGTCTCTCATTTTTCCAGGGGCCTGAAAACATATTTTTTCCATTAATTTCTTTATTCTTTAAAATAGCCTCTTCTCCCTCATCTTTTATTTCCTAAGTAGTCTAGAAGGCTACTTATGTTAAGAAAAGACCTAACATAAATTGATAAAGTTCATTTACTTATTATATGACTGTGTTACCATAAAAATGTGCCCTTTCTCCTTAGGAATAACGAAACTTTCATAATTCTATGAATAGTTGCAAATTCTTTCCTTGCTTCATTGACATTATTTATTTATAGGTTGGTTACTTGCACAAATCCCAGTGATTTTATAGCAATAAATTAAACAATCTTACCGAGTGAGTTTATTTTCTTCCCAGTGAAATGTAGATTTGTGTAGTATTAGAACTGGAGGGCACCTAGAGGTCACCTGGGTGGACTGTCAACTCAGAGATGAAGACACAAGGGCCCCGAGAAGGTAAATGATCAGGGATGGAGCAACTCAGAGCAGCCGGAGGGGTCATTGCTGGTGCCTCATCCTGGGATGTGAGGTTCACTGACTGAGCTTCTGCTCATTTATCATAGGTCACCGAATGCCCTGGAAAAGAAGAATTTTGTCCTCCTCCCTATGCACACTACGAAGTTCCTCCCACCTTCTACCGCTCGGCCATGCTCCTTAAGCCCCAGTTGGGATTGGGCGCGATGTCCCGTTTACCATCTGCAAAGAGCAGGATCCTGATCGCAAGTCAGAGGTCTTCAGCAAGTGCCATCCACATGCCAGGACCCATAGCAACAGCTGCCAATCTCTACAATTCTGATCCTGCAGGTAACCAGGCCAACAATGGCTGCTTTTTCCTGCTGCACTTTTAAATAGTAACCATATAAAATGTGGTAACTGTCTGAAATATGAATGCCTCTCACCCCTTAAGAACCTTTTTCTTTTATTCCATGCGACATTTACCAAGATTCATCTTTCTGCAATGGTCACCCTTCACATCACTTTTAAAACTGTTGCTGGTGGAAGTGGGGTTCTTGCAGTGTTATGAGGAAAACCATTTTCAGGGACCCACAAGGGAGGGTGTGGTATGGTAGTAAAATTTATTTGGGAAGCAAAATCAAAAGGATGCCCCTTCAATGTCCCATCTCTGTCGATCCTGCCATGGAAAATCAGGGCCAGAAATGGGGTCAATGTCCAGAGATCCTGTGTCATGTCAAGGCTAGTTCAGTCTAGTCTTTCTCATCATCGACTAGCTTCGCCTGCATTCCTGGCTGCAGTTCATTGCTATGCTGAGGTATTCAAGCTTCTGCCTGGACCTCGTGTGTAGAGTCCATAAGGCCCTGGCCATGCAGCTGCTAAGGCCACATGGCTTGGAGAGAGGATTCACTGGTGCGTGGGATGAGTGCTGGTCACAAGCAAGGGAGAAAGAGAGAGAGGGGGAGAGAGAGCAAGCTCTTTCTTCCACTAGGATTGTATTAGCTTGGGTTTGGGATGAATCGTACATTTTCAAAATAGCCGATCAATTTTCTGAGCTTTTGTGGGCTTTTGGTAGCTCTACCCCCCTAGTTAGACTGACAGGCCTCTATGATCAAGCACCTCGCCCTGCAGCCCCCAATAATCTGGTATTGGACAGGGGAAGGGTGGGGTGTTAATCCCCTTGGTGGGAAATGATGAAATCCCCTGGAGTGTGAAGCTCTCGCTTCCTGCTGAAGCAAACAGCCTTATGGTCCACAGTTTATTAGACTCAATGTCTAATTCCTTTTACTCTCTTTATTAATATCTAGTTAACCACCTCCAGTAACAAAGCAATGGCACATGTAACCATCTCCTCACTTCTTGTGGTTTCTCCCCTTTCTCTAGTATATACTGGAGATCAGGATTCAGAGACATTTATCTTAGAGGTCCAGATAGTCAATATCTTAGGCTTTCTGGGCCATGATGGTCTATGTTGTAACTACTTAGCATGGAAACAGCCACAGGCAAGATGTGAGTGGATGGTGCAGCTGTGTGGCAATGTAGCTCCATGTACAAAGACAGTGGGCTGGATGTGGCCTGCAGGCTGCAGTTCATCAGGGAGCCCCTCCTACAGCACAGCACTGACCATATCACTCTTTTTCTTCATGTGTTCACAAATCTTGGACACAAAATGACCCTGCCACCTCTCCTAGCCCTGTCACTGTGCTCTGCAGTGGCTGGCCAGACTCACCTCCTGATGTTTTCTGCACCTCTTTGTTTTCCTCTCCATTCTTTTGCTGTGTGTTTCTTCTAGGTTTGGTGTATTTTTTTATTATAGAAATAGTACTCACCTATTTAAAAATTTGAAAATATAGACTTCCGGCCAAGATGGAGGCATAGTAGGTAGAGACACTGTGCCTCCTTGCACAACCAAAATAAGGACAACAAAAAATTAGAAACAATTTATTTTGTGTTTCTTTAAAAAATTGATTTTTGTAAGCACTGACTTGAATGTTTTTGGCATATACCAATTTGAGGTAAAAACAATCTATCAAAACTAGTAATAAACATATTTTTTCCAGTATTGCAATTACATAAACTCTTAAAATCATTATTATTATTTTAAAATAATGATTTAAAAAATGGGTTACATTGGAAGCATTATTTTCATATAAATTTCAATACTTCTGACTTTGGTTATCTTGGTCTGTAGCTTGAATAGAATATGCAAGAGAAAGAAATGGTTTATATTTTCACATGCCCATCCATCTGGCCATTTGATTCTCAAAACAATCAGACTGAGCAATTTTCCATTTGTATTGTTTTTAAGCTGAACTACAACATAAACTTCTAATTTAGAAAAACTAATCTATCCAGCAATTGCACTGAGGTGGGTGGAGGTGTGTGTGAACCAACTAGGAGAACCAAATTTGAAACTACAGAAGTGTAGAAGTATAAAGGATGTAAAGGATGAGAAGTTACAAAGAAAAAAAATTAAGACTCACTGTTTAGCAGGAAGGAACTACACAATTATTTTATCCTCAAAGAAATGCCAGTTCTTAACGAAATAAATACAATGAAAGATATTTTTAGGACTTTAACCTGAAGATGAAGACTATATGGTTAGCTAATAATAGCAAACAATTCATGCAGCTATGTAAATAAGAAAGGAAAGCAATATTGCACTAAAAGGGGAGCAGGAGTAGTCCACCTCTTTCATTGACTCAACGTATCCAGCCATTTCCTATATGCATTGGCAAACCTGGCCTGCTCTACGTTCCAGCAGGTGGACAGCACTTGATCAATGAACCTATGTTCCATTTCCAGGCCTAGGGAATCTGGAGCTGGGGTCCGCTTCAGGCGCTTTGTTTCCTGGGAATAGCCTTGCTTGCTAGAGTCACTCAATCCATCCACTTCCATTGCCTGAGCTGTGTGAGGGCCTCCTGGGATGTGGTGCAAGTCACTAGACGTGCCTCCAGGGCTGTCTGCAGGTGACAACTGGGTCACATTGTGAGGAAACCTACCACTAAAGTGATGCTGAAGGTAGAAAACATGCTGCCTGTGAAATAGGAGGGACAGTATAGAGAAAAGAAAGATTACATCACAAAGTCAAGCTTTTCAAGAAAAACAAACAAAAAATTGGTTATTTTAAAAACGTACAGTACTCTGTTCACTGCTCCATTCGTAACCCACAGTCATCTGGGAGAAGGAGGAAGAGTAGTTACGATAAAAATCTCTGGGTATTTTGACAGCCTTACAAGCCCAGATTACTGGTTTGTTTGTGAGAAAGGTTTTTAAATAGCATTGCCTGAGATGATGACAATCATTTGAAGTTCTTATTCTTTGTAAACTATAATATGAAACCAAAAATAGGTCTTAGCCACTCTCTGCTATAAATTAAAATACAAAACCAAAAATCAACCTTGTTGATAATCCAAAAGACAAGTGATTCTGAAAAAAAAGGGGGGGATTAACTAGTTTCTCTAGAAGCTTAGTCCATGGCCTCTATCCAATACTTTCTTTAATAAGAACAATCCACTCTAGTTGGTCTTATTATCTAGAAACCATGCGAACTTCCCCCTAAATCAATCACTACATGCATTGGGAATGTGCTGGGCTCTGGGCAAAGCAAGAACTACTACAGGATGCAGTTCCTTCTTCTACTGCCCTGAGAATCACGTGGAGTTATTCTGTGCATCTGATAAAACACAACTAGAATTGACAGAAAACTGAACTGTATGGAAGTCTGACAACCATGGAGTTAAAATAGACACATTCATCCAGACCAGTAGGAGGGGTGGAGTCAGGTGGCTGGGCAGAGAGGGGTCTCAGCAAAAAAAAGTGGTGGCTTGGGGACCCTGGGTGCACAAGGAAGCAGCTGAGGGACTCCAGGCATGCAAGACGGCAGCAGGTGGACCCTGGGTTTGCAGGCGGTGGCTGGCAGACCCCAGGCATGAGGTGGCCGCAGGCAGACCCAGTGAGGCAGCAGATTGTGGAGGGGTGTGGCACAGCATGGCGTGCAAAGTGGCTGGCTGACTGGGTGGTCCCACATTCATGAGCAGATAAACCAGGCTAAACTGGGGACGGAGATAGACTGCGCAACCCAGGGCTCTAGCGTGGGGAAAATAAAGCTTCAAAACACCTATTGAAAACACCTGTGGGGGTTGAGGTGCCAGGAGAGACTCCCAGCCTCACCAGAGACTTTGTTGGAGGGACCCACAAGGTCCTAGAATGTATACAAACCCACCTATCCACCCACCCAGGAATCAGCACCAGAGGGCCCAGTTTGCTTGGGGGAAGCAGCTGAAGGGACTGAAATCTGACAGAGAGCAGAGCAAGTACCATCGTTCCCTCTCTGACCCCTCCCCCATGTACAGCATCACAACCCAGCTACCAGTTTGACTCACCCTGGTGAACACCTAAGGATCTACCCCTCATATGTAACAGGCATATCAAGACAAAAAAAAAAAATAGACCAAACAGAAGAACATATCAAAGCTTCAGAACAAATACAACTAAGCGATGAAGAGATAGCCAACCTATCAGATGCATAGTTCAAAGCACTGATGATCAGGATGCTCACAGAATTGGTTCAATCTGGTTGCAAATTAGATGAAAAAATGAAGGCTACGCTAAGTGAAATAAAGGAAAATATACAAGAAACCAATAATGATGGGATGAAAACTAGGACTCAGATCAATGGATGGACCAGAAGGAAGAAAGAAACAACGAAACAAAAAAGAAGGAAGAAACAAGAATTCAAAACAATGAGGAGAGGCTTAGGAACCTCCAGGACATCTTTAAACATTCTAACATCTGAATTATAGGGGTGCCAGAAGGGGAAGAAGAAGAGCAACAAGTGGAAAAGTTATTTGAACAAATAATAAAGGAGAACTTCCCCAATCTGGCAAAGGGAATAGACTTCCAGGAAGTCCAGGAAGCTCAGAGAGTCCCAAAGAAGTTGGACCCGAGGAGGAACACACCAAGGCACATCATAATTACATTAGCCAAGATTCAAATGAAGGAGAGAATTCTAGAAGCAGCAAGGGATAAGGGCACAGTCACCTACAAAGGAGTTCCCATCAGACTGTCAGCTGATCTCTCAAAAGAGACCTTACAGGCAAGAAGGGGCTGGAAAAAAGTATTCCAAGTCAAGAAAGGCAAGGACCTACATCCAAGATGACTCTATCCAGCAAAGCTTTCCTTTAGAATGGAAGGGCAGATAAAGTGCTTCTCAGATAAAGTCAAGTTCAAGGAATTCATTATCACTAAGCCCTTATTATATGAAATGTTAAAGGGACTTATCTAAGAAAAAGAAGATCAAAAACATGTACAGTATGTACATGTACAGTATGTACAGTATGTAAACAAAGTGACAGGGAACTCACAATTATTAACAACCACACCTAAAACAAAACAAAACAAAAAGAACTAAGCAAACAGCTAGAACAGGAACAGAACCACAGAAATGGAGATCACATGGAGGGTTACCAACAAAGGAGTGGGAGGAGGAGACAGGGCAGGGGAAGGTACCTAGAATAAGTAGCATAGATGGTAGATAGAAAATAGATAGGGGGAGGGCGAGAATAGTGTGGGAAATTTAGAAGCTAAAGAACTTATGACACATGGACATGAACTGAAGGGGGAATGTGGGTGGGAGAGGGTGTGCAGGGTAGAGGGAAATGATGGGGGAGAATGGGATAACGGTAATAGCATAATCAATAAAATGTATTAAAAATAATGCCAAAAATTTGAATATAGAAAAATTATAAGAAGAAAGTAATAGTACTTATATTTTAGAACCCAGCCAGGGTTAATATTATAGATTTTTTTCTTACAATGTGTTTTTTAATGCATTTTTCAGTAGCTGAAATAACACTAATGTGAATTTTGGTTTTTCCTGTGAATATCATATTGTAGGCATTTTATATGTCATCAGTGTTTCATAAATATTTAATGGCAGCATAATATTGTTTGTTCATTTATTCAATAAATTTTGGTATTTATTTTGTGCCAGAAGTTGTAAATTGAGGACTGCAGCATAGTACAAAACAGAGACTTCTGCCTTCATGGAGCATATAGTCTAATGCAGGAGCCCCCAACCCCTGGGCCATGGATCAATACTGGTTCAGGCCTGTTAGGAACCGGCCCGCACAGGGGGAGGTGAACTTGAATATAATGCACCTGAAGCATCCTGAAACCATCCCCCCAACCCCAGTCCTGGTGCCAAAAAGGCTGAGGACTGCTGGTCTCATAGATGAAATTGAAAATAAAAATAAGCACAAAAATATCATCAATATATATACTTGAAACTAATGTAATAATATATGTCAACTGTAATTGAAAAATAAAAACCTATGGAAATTGGGAAACACCAATATTTAAGGAGTGGGCAAAGGAAGAGAGCAAGCAAAAAAAGTCTGAAAAGGAATAATCAAGGGAATAGGAAGAACACCAGAAAAGGAGAAAAAAAGAATTTCAAAATGTTGAATAGTATCAAATGTAATAGAAGCTGAAATAAAGGAAGAGAAGGACTCATAGAATTTCATAATTAGGTCATCGTTGACTTTAGGCAATACAGTTTTAGAGGAGCACAAGATAATCACAAGAATAAGCGCCACTTATTGAGCACCTACTTACATTCCATGCAAGGTGTTTGATAATTAACATATGCTATGCCTCTAAGCCTCTCAACCATACTGCCAAGTAGCTATTCTATGATCTAAATGTTATGAAAGAAACTTAGGCTCAGAGAGGCTGAATGGCTTATGGCTGCATGGATGAATAAAAGTGAAGAAGTGAAGGATTGAGTAATAATAAAATATACTTAAAAAGGACAAAAATAAGTACACTATTATAAATTGTGATAAATGTTACCAAAGCAAGGGACATGGTGCTTGAGGAATTGTAACCTGAAGAGTTATGTAGATGGGACAGGTGCTTCAGGGGCAGTGTCTCTGAAGTGGGAAGGATGGGTGATTGTGAGAATAACAGCAGAATTGATGTAACTTAACCGATGTCCAACTACCGGTAGTTGGGTTCCACTTCCTCTGTACTATTTTTAAAAAGATTTATTATTTTTAGAGAAAAGAGAAGGTAGGGATAAAGGGAGAGAAACATTGACATGAGAGAGAAACATCAATCAGTTGCCTCTCAAGCGCATCCCAGCTGGGGACTGAACCCACAACCCAGGCATGTGCTCTGACTGGGAATCAAACTGGCTACTTTTTGCTTTGCAGGACAATGCCCAACAAACTGAACCACACCAATCAGGGCCCTCTGTATTATTGTTAATAATGTTGAAATTTGAATCTTCATGTATACTTATTTGTTTTCTTTCATATTATTTTCTTAGGATAGATGATTTGAAATGTAATTATTGTATAAAGCATATCCAAACTTTTCACAGGTTATGTTTTTTTCTTATTTAAGAGCCTTTATTGTATTTTTGTTGTTACCATTTAGTCCCCTTATACCCTCCCCCAGTAATCACCACACTGTTGTCCATGTCTGTGAGTCCTTTTTCCTTTTTGCTCAATCCCTCCACCCCCTAACCCTCCCCACCCTCTTAGCTGTCATCCTGCTCTCCATCTATGAGTCTGTCCCCATTTTCCTTGTTAGTTCAGTTTGTTCATTAGATTTCACATATGAGTGAAATTATATGGTATTTGTTTTTCTGTGACTGGCTTATTTCACTTAGCCTAATGTTCTCCAGGTCCATCCATGCTGACACAAACGGTAAAATTTTCTCCTTTTTACGGCTGAGTAGTATTCCATTGGGTAAATGTCCCGTAGTTGTTTTACCTAGTCATTTACTGATGGGCACTTGGGCAGCTTCCATATCTTGGTGATTGTAAATAATGCTTCAATGAATATAGGGGTGCTTATGTCTTTTGAATTGCTGTTTTGGGTTCTTTTGGATATATTCCCAAAAGTGGGATTGCAGGCTCAAAAAGCAGATCCATTTTTAATTTTTTGAGGTATCACGATACTACTTTCCACAGTGGTTTTACCAGTCTACATTTCCTCCAACAATACAAAAGGCTTCTTTCCCTTTCTCCACATCCTTGCCAGCACTTATTCTTTGTTTTCTTTTTTAACTTTTTTTATTGTTGTTCAAATACAGTTGTCTTCATTTCCCCCCTATAACTACTCCCCCACCCCAGCCATCCCTATTTCCCACCCTTGATCCTACCTCCCCTTTGGTTTTGTTCATGTGTCCTTTATGTGTTTCTGAAAACCCTTCCCCTTTTCCCCTCATTATCTTTTCCAACCTCCCCTGTGGTTACTGTCAATTTGTTCTTAATTTCAATGTCTCTGGTTATGTTACACAATGGAATACAATGCAGCAGAAAGAAAGAAGGAGCTCCTACCCTTTGCAACAGTTTGGAAGGATTTGGAGAGCATTGTACTAAGTGAAATAAGCCAGGTGGTAAAAGACAAATACCACAAGATCTCGCTTATAAGTGGAACCTAATCAGCAAAACAAACAAGCAAGCAAAATCTTTCCGTTATTTATTTATTTATTTATTTATTTATTTATTTATTTAGATAGGCCTGTATTGCTGTGAATTTCCCTCTTAGGATTGTTTTGGTAGTGTCCCACATATTTTGGATTGTTGTGTTCTCATTTTCATTTGTTTCAAGGTATCTTTTGATTTCTTCCTTGATCTCATTGTTGACCCATTCATTGTTTGATAACATGTTATTTACCTTCCATGTCTTTTTGTGTTTTTCGATGTTCATCTTATGATTGATTTCTCGTTTTATAGCATTGTGGTCAGAGAAGATTCTTTAATATGGTTTCAATTCTGTGAAATTTACTGAGGCTTGTTTTGTGTCCTAGCAAGTGGTCTACCCTAGACAACATGCCATGTGCACTAGAAAAGTATGTGTCTTCTGCTGCTTTGAGGTGAAATGTTCTGAAGATATCAATTAGATATATTTGATCTAGTGTGTCATTTAAGGCCACTGTCTTCTTGTTGATTTTCTGTCTGGAGATCTATCCATTGAAGTCAATAGAGGTGTTAAAATCCCTGACTATGACTTTATTTCTGTCAATCTCTCCCTTTATGTCCATCAAGATTTGCTTCACATATTTAGGTTCTACTATATTGGGTGTATAAAAGTTCACTAGGGTTAGATCCTTTTGTTGGGTTGTTCCCTTTATCATTATGTAGTGCCCTTCTTTTTCTCTAACTATAGCCTTGGATTTAAAGTCTATTTTATGGGATGTAAGTACTGCAACCCCAACTTTTTCCCTTTCCATTAGCATGAAATATCTTTTTCCATCCCTTTACTTTTAGTCTGTGTGTATCTTTCAATCTGAGATGGGTCTCTTGGAGGCAGCATATATATGAGTCTTGTTTTCTTATCCATTTAGCTACCCTGTGTCTTTTGGTCAAAGCATTTAAGCCATTTACATTTAAGGTGTACATACGTATTTAGTGCCATTGATACATATGTATTTAGTGACATTTTACTGTTAGACTGTTTTGCTCTGTTTGTTTTCTTTCCTTTCCTCCCCCTCCTCCCCCGATGATGATAACTGCTGCTGCTGCTGCTTCCATTTCTTCCCCCTCCTCTTCCTCCTCCTCCCCCTCCTTCTTCTTTTTCTTCCTTCTTCCTTCTCCTTCTCCTTCTTCTTAGCACTTTAACATTTGTTGCAGTATTGGTTTGGTGTTAACAAACTCCTTTAGCTTTTGTCTGGGAAGCTCCTTATTTCTCCTTTGATTTTGAATGATAGCCTTGCTGAGTAAAGTACCCTTGGTTATAAGTCCTTGCTTTTCATCACCTTGAACATTTAATGCCACTCCCTTCTGGCCTTGAAATGTTTCTGTTGAGTAATCAGATGCCAGTGTAATTGGTGCTCCCTGGCGTGTATATACCTGTTTTTTTTTCTTGTGGCTTTTAGGATTTTCTCCTTGTCTTTAAGCTTTGTCACTTTAATTAGGATGTCTCTTCATGTAGGCCTCTTTGGGTCCAACTTGTTTGGGACTGTCTGAGCTTCTTGGACATATGTGTCTGTCTTTTTCCTTCAGCAGATGAGGAAAATTTTTGGTCATTATTTCTTCAAATAGGTTCTAGATTGCTTGCTTGTTCTCTTCCCTTTCTGGTATGCCCATGATGAGGATGTTGTTATGCTTCATGTTTTCCAAAATGTTTCTTAGGCCTGTTCATTTTTTTTTTTTATTCTTTTTGCTCCTCTGCCTGGATGTTGTTTCCTTCCATAGCTTCCAAATCAGTGATTGATGTTCTGCTTCATCTAACCTGCTGTTTACCACTCCTAGTGTATTTTTTATTTCACATACTGCATTTTTTATTTCTGACTGGTTCTTTTTTATGGTCTCTCTCTTTTTTTTTTCTTGTTGTTGAGTATCCTTATAATCATTACTCTATCTGATAAATTGCTTGCCTCTATTCCATCTATTTCTTCTTTGAAGAATTCTCTCATTCTATCATTTGAGGTCTCTCTTTCTTTCTTCTCATTTTGGCTGCTGCTTTGTATTTTTCACCTTAGCTGTTAAACTAATCAAGCCATAATCTGCTGCCTGGCCTCAATTCCACAGGGTGGAGCAGAATAATTCCTGCAAGTTTGGCTGTTGCTTCCCCTCAGGCTGATGCCACTTGGAAGAAGTGCTCTGCCTGAGAAAGATGGGTCCTGCAATATGAGGAATGGCTCAACACAGGGATCCTGGTGGCTGCTCCCTCAGTTCTCTCCCCAGAGCCACCAACCCCAGGCTCTCCTCAAGCATCTCTAGTCCACTCTGCCCTCCCTCTGCCAGAACCCAGGGTGATTGGCTTTAAATGAAATTTTGTGCATTGGCCCTTTAAGAGGCGTTCTGCATCTCCAGCCATCTCTCCCTGGCAG